>JAAXNX010001191.1:0-19355 GCA_036491905.1 Folsomia manolachei
CGGCACCCATGACTAGTCAGAATTTGCTATTAAATATTTATGAGTACTCGTGAAATGAGTGCTGAAGGCGACGGAGTGACCTGTACCAATCAATTATGCGGGTAGCAACAAGGAGATGATGTCTAATCGGAGTGATACATAGTGTCCATGCAAAATTATATCATTTAATTATTGATATTGTTGGTTGATTTGTTAAAACTCTGTTTATTGATTTCTTCTAAAAACAGAAACACAGAATTGAAAACTTTCCCTGATACTTTGAGCCTTTGATTATTGGGCGAAGTGGAAAAAGTCAAATTCCATTTAACGTAAATTTAAGATGTCAACCGGAGAAAAATCATGTTGACGGGTGTTGATGTAAGTATCCCCCTAAAAGTGGAGGTTGTTCCAGTAGATACTGTTCTTCTTCCTCATTGGAAAAGAAGGTGTCCCTTTTTAGTATCGGCATATCATTAGAATTGGAGTCAGATTCTTGTTCCTCTTCGTTTCCAGAATTTGAAGACTCATCCTCATCCCTTTGCTTTCTTCTCCTTTTAGGAGCAGCCCTTCTTGTTACACCTTTTTCATGAGATTTGCAATGCAATCGGTATGCATGCCAAATTTTAAACTGTTTCCCACATTCAAGACAAATGTGAATCTGCTGCCCATGGGATTCAATGTGCCTATTGTAGGTGGACTTGTCAGAAAACGCTTTCCCACAATGCTGGCAGTTCCAAGGCTTCTCGCCCGAATGTACACGAAGATGACTTTTCAGATTAAAACCTTGAGCAAAGCGACGACCACATCCAGGATGGGGACAGGTGAAAGGTCTAACTTTTAGATGGACAAGCTTGACATGATCCTTTCTTTGAACTTCTTGTGCAAATCCACGGGGACAATGGGGACACACAAATTTCCATTGTTTTGTATGGACATGGGTCCTATGCGTTTCTAGACTTCGTTTAGAATTGAGTATTTTTCCACAGAATTCACATTTGAAGGGACTTGCTTCAAATCCAAGTTCTTCGTGGTGAGCTTGAAGTTGGTGGTTCTTTAGGGAGTGTAAATCATTGTAAACATTCGGACACAGCTCACACATGTGTTGTTGGATGATGGAATGAGTCAATCGGAGGTGTTGATTTAGGTCGGATTGCCTTTTGAATTCTGCACCGCATCCGGATTCCTTACATCGTAATGGTTGGTTTAACTGTTGCAAATTTAAGTGGATTTGATCGTAGTGTGCTTTTTGCCCGGTGATTGAAAGGAAGTATGCGCCACAGGAAGGAAATGGGCATGGTAGCTTTTTATCTGCACCTGAAAATTTAAAAAAAATTGTAATTGATACTGAAAAATACCAAACTTTCAATCATCTTTTTGAATCACATACCTTGATGAACTCGTTTCAAATGAACTTCACAGGTAATCCGTGAGGTAAATTTCACCTTACAAATTGTGCAGGTGAAAATTTGTTTATTCAGAGGAGGAATATCTGGAATGATTAGAGGTCTCTTTGATTTATTCTTCAATTCTGCAATCCTAGTTTCCAGTGGAGTTTTTGGGCCGGCGTATGGTGTCGTAATTTTGTGGTGTAAAGTCGTGCGGTGCTCGAACAGGACCACCTTCCTGGCGAACCTTTTTGGACACTGATCGCACTCGAAGGAACGGATGTCTCCTAATTTATAACATAAAAATCAATTAAAAATTCGTAAAATGTTTATAGCATAAAGAAATGCATACCGTGATGACACCGCAAGATGTGGGCATTCACTAGCCACTGGGCAGAAAAGTGGAAACCACATTCATCACATTTGAAGGGTAGATGAGCATTCATGGATCTGGATTTTCTATTTGGATTCTTGGATGACTTCTTCGTTGTTGCTTCAATAATGGGCTCAGAATTTTCTTCAACATCCACTTCTACAGTGGTAAAGAGTGCATTGAACAGTTTAGTCTCAGTCGGATCAACTCCCGAATCTGTTTTTTCTGGTGGTGGATTCACACAATTCTTAATTTCAGAACTGTGACGGAGATCAATGTGGAGCATCACGTTGGAAAGTTTTGAAAAGGATTGATTACAAATGTCGCATGGAAAGGGTCGACCAACTCCTAAAAACAGAGTTTTCAAATATTAGTATAAACCAAATGAAATGAATGTAGTGTAGTGCAAAGTATATTTTCTTACCTTGGTGAACCCTTAAAATATGGGCATCCAGATTGAATTTACCCCTTAGTGCCGATGGGCAGTGAGGGCATTGATGTTGCGGTGCTTCTTTTGGAGTCAAATGTGGCCGAGTTGAGGATGAAGCGGAAAGTGAAGGTCCAGTTCCAGTCGTATATTCGAGGAACGAGTTCTCATCGCCGGGATTACAATCTTTATCGTCTTCTGAATCGTCGTTTTGGTTATCATCATGTTCCATTTCTTCATTGTCCTCGTCATCCGAGTCGTTGTTTTTCGATGTGGTTTTTGGTCGTTGTGATTTGCGGATTTGCTGGTCGGATTCTTTACTGGATCGCAATGGCTGGTTTTTTAAAGCAACTAATGCAAGTTGTGAATTTACGTGAGTTTGATCATAGTGAGCTTTTTGGCCGGTCACTGACAGAAAGTACGCTTCGCAAGAAGGAAATGGACATGGTAGCTTTTTATCGGCACCTGGAAATAAAAAAATCAATAGTTGATATAAAATGCCGTATTCTAAAATTAAAAATCATATCCATACCTTGATGAACGCGTTTTATGTGAACTTCGCAGGTAATCCTTGAAGTAAATTTCACATCACATGCCATACAGGTGTAAATGTGCTTTACTTTCGAAGGAGTGATATCTGGGATGATTTGAGGTCTCTTTTTTTTCTTTTCCAATTCTGTGATCCTAGTTTCCAGTGCAGTTTGTGGCCCGTCGTATGGTGTCGTGATTTTAGGATGACAAACCGTTCGGTGCTCGAATAGCATTGCTTTCCTCGCAAACCTCCGTGGGCAATTATCACACTCAAAAGAACGGGAGTCTCCTGATAACACAAAAATTAATTAAAAATTCGCAATCATACGATTGCAACAAAAAATGTATACCATGATGACAGCGCAAGGTATGGGCATTCACGAGCCACTGTGCCGAAAAATAATAATCACATTGACCACATTTGAAAGGCAGATGAGCATTGAATACTCTAGATTTTTGTTCTGGTGTTTTGGACAACGCTGTAGATACCATTGAAGCATCTACTTCAATGGGTTCCGAATTGTCTTCATTTCCAGTCCCAACATCTTCCGAGGTAAATATTGCGTTGAATAATTTCGTCTCGGTCGGATCAACTTCCAAATCATTTCTTTCTGGGGGTGGATTCGTGCAATTCTTAATTTCAGAACTGTGACGGAGATCAATGTGAAGCATCACGGTGGAAAGTTTGGAAAAGGATTGGTTACAAAGATCACATGGAAAGGGTTGCGTGACTCCTAAAACAATATTTCAAAATTATTTAAATAAAAATAAACCAAAAGAAATTCATGCTATCAATAGAAGAAGATTCCTAACCTTGGTGTACCCTTAAAATATGTGCGTCCAGACTGAATTTACCCTTGACTGCAGTGGTGCAGTAAGGGCATTGATGGATTGGCTCTTCTTTTCGGGACAGATGTGGTCGAATTGAGGTTGGCGTTGAAAGTGAAGGTCCTGTAGATTTTTTTTCCGGACCACCATCTTTCTGGCTACTATCACTCTTACGTTTACGACTTAGTCGATGAGCTTCAAAATCTGAGTCAGCGTCTTTCTCACCGTTTTCAGAATTGTAGCCTGGAACAAACTCATCGTCGGGATCTTCACGAATTTTATTCTCATCTTCTTCTTGTTCCGAATCGGTATTTTTCCTTCTAGATTTTTTTCTTGGTCGCAGTGATCTCCGCACTGATGGTATTTGTAGGTCACAACTTTCATCTTCAACGAGTTTCGAATCTTGATCTGGAACAAATTCCTCGCCTTCATCATTTCCTTCATAATGAAATTCATGGTCAAAGCATTCAACTTGTTCAGGGTCAGAGTCCGGCTCAAGTTTGGTTTGAACAACAGCATCTTCTGCAGGGTCAGGGATTGGTGGTAGTGTTTCAGTAGCAGGGTGATTATCAAGTCTATATTTTGTGGCGCAGTCGATAACAGGTACATCATTGATTGGTGAGGATGGCAATCCTTGATTTTTAGCCGGTTTTCGACTCCGAATATTAAATGGACTCGTCCTCCTATTACTAGATATTCCAGTTCTATCGCCCCCTGATGATGACTGACCCTGACTATTGTTTTCCGAGTTACTCGAATCTGCAAGATTAAAATTTGTAGATAAGTTTCGAAATCGAACTCAATTAATACACAATTACTTACCATCTGCAAGATGTTGCTGTATCCGGAATAACACAGAATTCTCCGCGACATCTCCTCCCCGTTTCGACATCGTCCTACGGCGTCCTTTCATCCGTGCCTTGTCGCCAACCGCGTTGACATTGGCATTGACCCGTCCTCTTCCTCTTATCCCCTCAGCCACCTGGTCATAATCCTTGATAAGCTGCCTTATCCTGGAGAAGAGGTATCCAGCCTCTTGCACCATTCTGAGACAAAGGCCACAAAATCCAAGGCCCCACTCCGAAGGTCGTCTCCCTTCCTGGGACACCATCAACTCTTGAATCAGGGAGGATGGAATCTGAAGGACGTTTCGGAGGACAAAGAACACTTCCAGATCGGAAGATAAGGCGTCGGAAGGACACTTATCCAGTTTAAGCTCAAGATTTATCCTCTTCTTGTCCTGACTTAGGTCGGAGGAACAAATTGTGCACGACTGGATTTGGGACGTTGACGTCGCCATTTTTGGCGATATTACTGGTAGCTGACCCTTGAATTTGATGCCAACCACTTATCCAACTTGATAACTTATCAATGATAAGGCAGGTAAGCCATATTACATTTCAGTTGCTAATTTAAATAACCAATTAAATAGTTTGAATCTAATATTTTGTTTTTGTAAAAGTCCAAAAACTCAATCGCGCTCTTCTTTGTGCATGGTTTTTATGAAATTGGGTCATTTTCATGGGAAAAATGCGTCGACATATGGCGTGATGTGTCGACAGGTCGCAAATATTACAAACTTTGTGTTATTTAGCATTCCGCTATTTTTATTATTCTCAAACGTTAACATCCAACTTTTACGGTAAAAGTTTTACCCCAATTCCGGCACACAATCCACCCCCACCCTTTTAAAACCTTGTGGACATTCTCCAGAAGACACCAGTTGCACCCCATCCTTCCCTTGACCCCGACAAGTGACCGCTTTCAGGGCATACTTCAACCTAGAAAAACAATAAGGTTCCGCCAAAGTTCCGACAAAAACGGCATAGATTCCGTCTTCTGGCGATGATTTCCGTCTCCCTCGTATGGCGACGTCGCCACTTTTACAATGTCCTTGGGTCCAGGTTCTGTAGCAAGTCTCATTATATACGTACATCTTGGAGTCCTTCTTGATAAGGTCGAATTCATGGGATAACCCTAAATTTGCTAGGGACGAGCGAATTTGCGACTCATTTATTACGGGTACGGAGCCGCAGTCCCAGGAGGGGTAGCGACAAAGGCCGCTTCCTTCGGGACCTTTCATCAGGACGCTGTTGGCCATGCAGGGTCCCTGAGGTCAAGAGGTCAAGGTCAAAGTTTGACCTTAGGAATCTAATTTATTGCCATACCTGTGAATTCATCCGATAACACTGATTAGTTTCCGGGTGTCGGAGTAAAGGCCCGGTTCGGTTATATTTGGGATTGTTGCTGACGCAGCCATTACTCGCGACGCAAGTGCAGATCCCAAGCGTTGGGGACGTTGGGGATTGTTCAAACGCCATGGATGGACCACATGGACCTCGGGTTCCTTCTCGGTATGTTTTTTTGGTTTCTTGGTAAAAGTAATTTTGGTCTGGAAATAGGTTAGGGGGTTAAAAAAAGTAAGTCAGTAATAAGTAAGGAAGGATGGTAAAATACTTGGTCATGTAGATTTGCGCCAGGGTACCGGAAGTGGGCGGTTGGGACCCTCTATGTAAAATTATTGAAGGAATTATTCTAAAAATGTCGGTAATTAAAAGATGCCGTACCTTTTAGAGTTTCGACTAACGCTATATTTTGCTCCGGCGACAAAACTGCCTCCCAGTAAGGTCAGTATTACTTGGAGAATAATCAAGGTTTTCATTTTGCAGTAAAATGACTTGATGGAAATTTTAACAAAGAAAAATATTTTTTTAGGTTCTGTTAAATTGTAATCGAATGCGCAACTAGCTTGTATTGTTCGATGACCGTAAAAATCGACAGGCATCCACTGCCAACTTGGCAGTGCCAAGCCCAGACCGGTGTAATAACTACACTGTAATTTGTTTGTAATTTGTTTGACACGGTTCAATTTGATTCCTGAGTGCTAACAAGATGTTATAAGATTATAAGATTTTCATGCAAATTATTTCAGATCGTGTAATAAATCATCGCATCAGAAAACCTGTTGCATTTTACATTTCATCAACTATTGAAGGATGGACGGCTAGTATTTCGAATCCCAGTTTTTGATTGGTATGATTCTTTGACATGACAAGATTGCAAAATCCGGCATAAAACCGGAATAATTTGCCAATATTCAAAACATGATTTTTATTTGACACACCGAGTTAGTTTCCAATTATAACAACCATCAATTTAACAACAATAACAACCTTGTAACTCTTATTTCTTAACAATTTCCCCATTGATATCACTCTCTCCCTTAATTAACCTAATTTGTAGCACCTTCATCTCCTTATCACCTCCATTAATTACATGGCCTGGACCATTTGGCGAAGTTTTCCCACTCCCACCCCCATCCACAGCCCAATCCTGTAACTCACAGGATCCAAATAGCAAGTAAAACACGCCGCCGAAGGCGCAGATGGCGGAAGAAATGTAAAAAATGAGTAACCACTCCTCCCTCGATCCATTCGGTGTCAGATAAGATATCACGGGTGGGCAAAGGAATCCCACGACGAGGGCGAATGTATTCATGGCTGCGGTCAGAGGGCTGGTAAATTTTGGAGCGAGCTCAAATACGGAAAAGAGATATCCTCCCATGAACGCGAATTCGATAAGCACTTGACTGCAGGCTAGGAGGAAAATTGCTCCGTAAATATTGTCACAGGCCAAAACTCCGACAAGGGCGACCGCAATTGCGGCTCCGATGGTACCTGGAGAAAAAGGAAATTTTAAATTTTTTGCAAATTTTTTATGCAATTTTGCAAAATAAAGTACTGACCAATTGTATTAAAGATTTTGCGAAGTCGGGTAATACTGCATAGTCCCTTTTTTCGGAGTCTGTCAAACAATATCCCAACAATGAAGTGGAAACTCATCATCGAAACGAAGGGGATGGAAGAGAGGAGTCCGTTCTGTAGGAAATAGAGGGTTATCCTTAGATAAGCGATGAGATAAGGACACTGCAATTTAGACATACCTCTGAAATGTCGAGATGCAACACTTCCTTCAGATAGGTGGGCAAATACATGGAGATTGTGAGGAAGAGCCAGAAACAACAGAATCCTGAGATAAATAGGGACCAGACTGGAAAACTGGTTAGCATTCGGACCCAGGGAATGATTAATTTCTGAAAATATGAGAAATTTGCAATCAATCATTGAAATAAGGATTATTCTGCAATGAATTAGTTCAATATTTGAAGCCAATACTTGTCTCGAAGGTCCTCCATACTGGACGGGACGATATCTTTGGATATATTGAACCTCCTTGGGTGAAATTCTGGGCGAAAAACCGAAATAAATGAGAATTATTTAAATAATTCCTAATTGCTTCATGTGTTTTCGACAAACCTGGGATGGTCTTCGGGCCAATCGAATACTAGGAAGTAGGTTAGAACGCTCCAGAATATGCCAAGAGACCCTGAAGACAAAACATGGTCAGAAATTAGGATTAATCATTGCTGACTTAGTTATTATTATTGTCAACAACTAACCCGCAAAGTAATACAGGTGCGGCCATCCGGTAAATTGGCAAAAAAACGCAGATATTGGATAAGCCATCGCTGTCGCGAATCCGAAGCCGGCGAATGCAATACTAAATCCAGAAATTAAACCTTATTTAAATCCAGTCCACAAACTTTACATGCTTGTACCTTACCCCAGCATTGCACCTCTCTCCACATCGGCAAACCATCTTGAAGATAAGGTACTTATCGCAGGCATCGCCGCCCCATTTGCAAGTCCTCCAAGAAGTCGGAGTCCAACCAAGTACTCCGGCCCCATATAAGAGGCTGGTGGGACCAGCATTGTTAACAGGCTAAGCAGTAATCCGCTCCAGAGAAGCCCACTTTTTGCCCCAAATCTATCCGCACACCAACCTCCAGGGATCTATGTAGGTGTCAAAAATCAATTCTCATTATCCACTCCATAAGATCCATAAATTGCTTAACTTATCATCTTACCTGAGATAAGACAAATCCGTAATAGAACGACGCCAGGATTAGACCCTGCATATCTCGGGACCATTCGAATTCGCCCTGTACTCAGATAAGGGAAGAAATGCTTATCAATTTCAGAACGTCTCAACTTTCCCAAAACTTTGGTCATTTTCTTACATCATCAATTTCTCTGGTTCCATTGAGGCCCGTGAGATTCTTGACTTTCTTAATGGGACAGTTATTTCCGGAAATGTGCAAATTAAGCATCTGCTCACCCCCGAGTCCTTGGATATCATCGATAAGCCCTTCAGACCCATCCCGAACTTCAATCCCGAACAAGGAAAGATTTTGAGATTGTGTAAAATTAACGAGATCAAATTCCGTCGAATTAAAGCTAGGAAGTGGCGTTTTGACCATGCAAACTAATCCAAAATTTATTGTGAGGCGTTGAAACATGAAATTCCACTGTAACAAGGTCATAAAATTATTAATTCCAATTGAAATCTTAAAACAATTTTTTTAAGAATTAATCTTACCGTGGCAAACATGCATATCAGAGCCAGATTGAGTCTCGCGGAGAATAGGATCTTGGCTGTAAGGAAGATAAGAACAATTAGGATAAGGTAAATGATCCGTCATTGTAGCTCAGCTAATAATTTAGCTCTTATGACAAGATAAGAGTCTTATCCAAGCCTACCGTTTTGCCGTTTGTTCTCGAAACCAAACCCGTATTCGTTAAGATACTTGGGATAATCCCAACTACCCTTGACATTGTCGTCGTTTTTTGAATAAGGACAACTTGGGAGGTCACAGGCCACCATGCTTGTTTCCATTGTGAATGATTCTCAGAATTTCTGGATATAAAAATATTACTCTAAACGCCAGTCATGGCGAAATACTCAACTCTTACTAAGCGAATGTTAGCTACCAAATCAAATAATTTTGCAAAAAAGGTAAGAGTGACTTTTCATAATAAACACCCATTGTCATGCCTCGTTCAGAACAAGGGAAGTTATTCAAATAAACCGTGGTATTGCCAGGTTAATGTAAATATGAACCATGTCCCAACCCTAACTCTACCAGCTAGCAATTAAGTATTAAATCGTATTTGATGTCTCCTTGAGTAAAGGTTCCATCATAAATATTTTATATTACGACGTATACTTTACCACGGTATGGTGGGGTCGGGTTAAATGTTAAATATCTCTCCATTAGTCTCCATACCTTTGCTTTCTCAAGAATTTCATTATGTGACGAAACTCTGTCTTTCAATTTCTGATAGTATCGTACAACTCCAATTATGAGGTAGTAAGTAGTATATGCCAACACAATGCGGTATGTTACCAAACAATGTTTATAGAGAAATGGTTACACAACCTATAATATCCGACATAACTTAGAAATACAATGGGAGCACCTAACAATACGTATTTTAATGCAAATTGCCTCATTTCCGTTATGACAGGAACAGGGAGGTAGGATGGTATCTGGTTCAAAATTTACAATGGCAAATGGCAAAATAAATGCTAGCTGGCTTACTAAATATGTTCGCATGCAAAAAAATGACTTGTTCAACCGGTAGATTGATAATTTGTACTTATCAGTATTTTTAAGTGTAATGTAAACTCACCTTTCGGAACTTTTTGCGAAACGCCGTTCAGAGGTCCTTTTTCCTGGTCCATATTTATTTTGTAATTTTGCACAAGTAATCACAATGTAAGCAGAAATGTCCGTCACTAACTAAAAACTATATTTATTATCAATTTATTAGTAATATATTATTCACAGGAATCTGTTCGATTGAATACTTGGTATGGTAAATTGTTGGTTGACAATAAACAGCCCAGAAATCCAGTTTGAATATGCATGCAATCCTTTGGCATGTCACAAATTTCAACAAAGAAAAGTCACGGCTCAAATAAATAACTAATATTATTACTCCGCAAAATATCCGCAATATCCTGGAACAGGTAGTAATTCAACTGGGAGAGGTTCTTTGCCAAGTAATTAATGGAAATCGATGACTGAATGTGACTTTGACTTTTGCAAAATATTGGCAAAATATTGCCAAAATCATTTACCAGAAGCGTGGCGTTATAAAACAGTGGAGTGATGACTGTCACAAATATTCTGTGGCACCCAAATTCCTAACTTGCTGAACTCTAGACTCTGTCAATAAGTGGGTTACGGTCAGCTAGGATGTATTATGCAAAACTTGACCAGCCAGCAAATAAATCGATTTAACTTGTAGAGACAAAGGGAGACTCTTTAAGAGTTGATCACTTGGAATTAGACACAATTGTTGGAAATTTACAGACTTGGACAGCACACATTACATGGCAATTGTTATGCATGCAATCTGTGAGGAAGGTGAAGGCGAAATGAAGTCAGTAACAGAGATTCGCTTGACCAACAATTTTGGTTGCGTGCAAATAATATTCCATGGCCGGCTGGATTGGATGACATTGTCAATTGCGAAATCTTTCTCCATCTCACCTTCTTCAGATAAGAAGTTTTTACGACATGCAGACGTTTCACGGGTTCATTGTTGTGCATAAAAAACAGGCTCACGTCATCCCAACCCTTTTTCTTAAGCTAACAATGAACACTGCAATTTTTATGTTGGTTAAGGTATAATTATTTCAGCTCAGTCACGACACTTTAATTTTACTTGGGTAAATTTAAAGACCAAATTCTTGAACTGAATTAAAACTCACAAAAAAGTCTACAGTTTTTCTTTGAATCATAAAAAATCCGGATTTTCTTTACCTTGAATTTCATCTACTTGCTTACCACAATTGGGTGTTGTTGCATAATAAAAGAAAACGACTTAGCATCGTATGGAAAGAGTTAGCAGCATTTCGCTTATTATATTTTTATAGCAGGCTGGATTCATGTAATAATGACTGCAATATGAGTGGTTAAACAAAATGTATCTTACGACCATGCAACGTTATGGAGGTGAAGCTCAAGGTTGCGACTTTCTGCAAAATTAAAGGCTGACATTAAACTGGTTATGATCTTAATGTACTCTCAATCAGTGTGTTAACAAATTCGTGCAATATATTATGTATCTTCTCAATGAAAAGTTCTCATAGATCGGAATCCTAAAAGATATGAAATTGAACTGGAGATGAAATTAAGACCTGCTTTCGCTTAAATTAACCTCATTACAAAATACTAGACCAGACCAAATGCCGCTTGTCAGTGACTTATTAATTTCATGCATGATAAGCTTCCTTCTCAAGATTTGCATAGCATTTTGCTCCGCAAAATTTGCCACAATTCTAAAAAAACATGTCATTTTAATCCTACAAAGGACACCATCTCCAGTACACAAAATATGAGGAGCAGAGACCCTAAAATTACGAGATGCTTATCTACTTAACCTTATCATTATCATCGATGGATAAGCAAGAAACATGAAAAGTTGCCTCTTTCCCCATCTCATTTTTTTTCAAGTATGCCCCGCCATCCGACCCGCCGGCACAAAATACCCTATTCAAGCACACATAAATATTTCCTTGCTCTGAAATTAAAATATTTAAATTATTTACAACTTAGTAATTGCTGTTTAATTACTAATTAATTACTTAATTGTATTACGGTCACCTCCCCGGAACGTCACTGGTCAAGTTGAGGTTAGTTAGTTGTCCATTTGGCTGCATAAACCGGAGCAAATGTTGAAATTGAAATTCCGTAATTAACTCCTCCGTAAATATAATTTAGTAATTTGTCACTTATCCAGGAATGGAGTCTGCAATTGAGCTCGGAAACNTAATTTAGTAATTTGTCACTTATCCAGGAATGGAGTCTGCAATTGAGCTCGGAAACCTGGAAAGTCTCCTGTCCCCCATAAGCTACGGAGAGGAGACACCCTTACCCCTAAATATTCCTGGAAAACCAGCCCTCTCCACGGGAAATATTCATTTTCAAGGCCAGATCGCTGAGAGTAAGTATCCATTTAATGTCTAGAGTCATTCAATTCTTAATTAAGGGGGTCACACCAATTTTTAATAGGTTGCGACTGGGGATGGGCCTACAGTCAGTCCGTATTTCGGTGCTATTCCCTCCCCATCCTGGAAGATAATGATTTCCGAGCCCCCGTGGTCCTTTGTTCGGAGCCGTATCAAATTTCCAAAGGATTACTTTATCACGTCTTGTACTCAGCTGACCTTTTGTGACGCTCAATCCAACAATCAGATGCCTAAACTACTGATAGGGTTGAATGTTCGGAATTCTTCAGGCGCCCTAGTTATCTTTGATCCGCTACGAGGCCAGCCTATGAAACTATTTGGTCTCCCGTCGCCCGTGACAAGTTTAGAAGTCATCAGCCCCTCGGTAGAGCCGGGTGGGGTGGATTCCAATCTTCTTTAATGAGGCGTTAATGGCGATGGTTGGCGTTGTTGCGGTGGGGTTACAAGGGGGCTGTGTGATTCTACTGGACCTGGGGCTGGATCAAATGCCTCGTTCCAATGGGATATGTCATTATTATAAGGATGTCTTTGGGAAGAGGGCGTGGGTCCCGGTTTTTGTTACTCCGCATGAAAAGTGAGTAATTAAGTAATTCTTATTGTTTTAGCTTGATGTAAGTGGTTTGTTTGTTTTGTTATTAAATAGTAACATTGCCTTCATCAGACACCAGACTGTTACTGAGAAGAAAGTTATTGCTTTGAAGATTTTAAGTAAGTAAAGTTTAGTCAATTTTATACTTTAATTATAAAAAAACATGTCACCATTTCCTTCGTTAGACCAACATCAAGAAGAAGAAGATCAGCAGGAACAATTCCATTACTGTAAGCCGGATGGGACCTTAATAGAGAAGTTTCCTGTGAGAACTGCTCGAGTCACTGTGTTAAAATATATTTCGCCAATTGGTCTGCTGCTCGTTGGATTTGACTTTGGAGGTTTCCAGCTATGGCGGATTGATAGACTGGAATTAGTGTGAGTACAAAGACCAATTCACAAAGTTAATGAAAGATCTAACTAATCGACCAACCAATAATTATTTTGATAGATATTCCGGATCAGTTCCTGAACAGTCTAACAGCGTTTTTGGCTTTTCTTTCTCTCAACCGGTGGACGATCCTAAAAATTACAGTTATTTATGGGTTCTCTATGGTAGACAAGGGTTGGAAATGCATCAGTCTCATGCTCAATTGTACTGTATGGAATTCCAAGACAAGCCTTTCATTGAAGAGTTTGGATTCATTTACAAGGTCAGTCCACGCCACGGAATTATCATTTGATTGAAACTTTGCGGCTTGTGTGTTCTCCAAATTTTAATACTAATACTATCCTTTCTCCTGATTCAGGATTTCCAACAGTGCGTCTTAAAATTATCCTTTAAACTCCAAGACTACTTTGATGAAGATGGGGACATCGGCGAAGAGGATGATCCTGAATCAAGCAGTCGATATTACGTCCGACCTTTAAAAATATGGAGCCCTCCTTCTTCAGATAGTACTCAGACTGGAAATTTAACATTTATTGCATGGGAATCATCTCGAATGGGTGTTTATTACGTTGGAATATTTGACTTAAACCAATGGTATTCCAACCGGATGCTGGAATCTTTACGGTTTATTGAAACTACGGGCTTGTGTCCGTACTGGGTTCCAATTCCAGTCGAGACGACCGATACTTATCACGCTATTCCTATCTGTGATGTGCAAATCATTCCAAATACTTTGACACGATGGAATAATCCTCATTGTACCTTGGATATTCATCTTTACCCTGCTTCTCTATCATTTGAAGCCACTACCCTCTCCCAATCTGCGACTTCGACCTTTCAACATTTTGGAGTACAAGAAAAACTCCTTCGCAAACTAGTGGGGGATGGGACCAGGCTCATGATGGCTCCATCTGGAATAAAGAGCATGTTTAGGTCGTATGGACTAAGGCCTATTCTGCCACAAACGTATGATAAGAGCATGCCGCAAGATGTAAGAAAAACAACTAAATTGGTTACAATTTTAATTTAGCCTCGATTGTTATATTTACTTTTTTGCTCTCCTTTCCAGATGGCTGACCGGTTTTATATATTTTCCGCCTTGTTGGACAATCGCCGGCCAACTTTAATCATACAATTCGCTGCTAGTTGGTTGGATGGAGCTTATTCAAATGCAGGATGCACAGTGGACGTACTCCTTAATTGGATTTCTGCATACACCTTCAGTCTCCGAATTATGGCTCGGGATCATTGGGAGGATTTACATAAAAGTCATTTAGAATTCTTAGCCCCAGCCACGGCCCACTTTATCCATTATTCTAATTTTGTTTGGGAGTCCCTTCTTGCCGTTTTTACTACTATTACGAGACCGGATGAGGTGTTTTTAGGTGGGTTGACGTATTAATCTAATAGCTTGACAAGTTAAGCTTATAAAATAGAAACACTTTTTATTTTACTTTTTTATTTACAGCTCGGGAAGCTTTCATAAACAATTTGTCCACGGGTTTGAATAAGATTGTCAGATACTCACGCCGCTTTGAGAATGATGTTGAATGCGGAAGTACTTCCGGAGCGATCTGACCAAAATTTACTATCAACAATGAGTGAGGATCATGCGGCAAGGAGGATGGAAGTTGCTGCAGCCATTCAAAAATGTCCTTTTCTGGATTCCACTTATAAATCTGTGAGTTTTGATCTTTCGCATGTAACTAATTTAGGATCGCCAATTAGTTTACCAATTCAATTCCTTGCACAGATTAATCCCATGATGATTGACTACCTTCTGGAACCTTTTGATGAAGACTTGTTACGAGAACAATGGCACGTTGAGGCTGGAGAATCTCTCTATCCACCAAAACATATCGGTTACATTCTCAACCTATTCCTAACGGATCACGACGAACCCAAGGATATCGCTCGGGTGGCGGCGTACTTTTTACTGGATATTCGTGACGTTGTTACAGAAGAACAAAAGTTAGTTGCCATTTGCATTCGATTTCAGTTTGAAGTACTTACTAATTTATTGTTGTGCTTAGAAATAAACTACGAGGAGACTACCACTCTGTGATGCAACTCTCTGCGGACGAAGAGGCAGAAGTTTATCATCTCTGGTTGATGGATCACGGATATGTTAATGAAGCTTTGATTTACTTATCCCAACCCGGCCGACTCAGTTCCTACGACTTGCCGTGGTGTGCGGGAATCGTTGTTTGCACAGCATTAGGACTGGAATCTGCAGTAACAAGATTACTAAAAAGATTATGTCCCGTTATTTTAGCCCCGTAAGTACTACTTACAACTCCAGACATCTATTTAGATTAGTTGGCTAAATGAAACTTACTACATAAATCTAAAGTCTTGACGTATTTCTTGCAGACTCTTTGTCAAATTGATGAGCACAAGTGCTGGAAGTTATAATACAATAATTAACACGGATTCTTTTAAGATCTTGTCGAGAAATGAGAAATTTCTTGTCAAGTTTTTTGAAGGTACTTGATTCAAACATTAAATTAAAATTACGTGGACAGACGCATATTCAAAACATTAATTTTGTTACTTAACAGCATCCTTTGAAGACGGATATCTCAGTGACCTCATCACATTCTCCCTTCGACAACTTCCCTCTCACGTGGTTGAGTCTTTAATACAATTTTTAAAGTCCAAATCCCACTCAAATTATTCTTGTGGTGACTGGCTTCTCTCAATCCACTCAATTCTTGGTGACAACGAGTCTCTTCGTGACGAATTTGAGCGTATGAAACAACTCTACTCCACCCATGGGATGGTTACGCTTCCCGAGGATCTAAAACTACGTTGGAAACTCCGGGAAAGGGTGGTTGAAAGTATACTTGGTTCTGAAGAAGGAAGGTCCAAAGGTGTAATGGACTTTATAAGAAAATGCGACAACAGAAATAACAATCTCGTTGGGAAAGGTAAGGTTCTTTGATTAAATTCAATAATTAGATTCCAATGGTTTCAGGAATATAGTTAATTTAACAATTTATATGCTTTCTTAGTTCCACCTAAACACTCCACAGTCGTCATTCGGGCCCAGCAAGCCCCGTCCACACCCGTACAACGACACCACTTCCGAAATCTGATGGGCGAAGAAGTCCCTGAAGTTGAAGGATTCCTCAGAAATAAGAAGATTCATCCGAGATTAAAGTTGCTGAAGGAAAAGGGAAAACCTAACATTCTAAGTCCATTACGCCGCTACGCTGCAAGACTTGAGTCTGATTTAAGAACACCACATCGTGGAGCTGCTGTTGAAGAGGAAATTGATGCGGATGAGATGAACAAAATAGTTACAAATCCAAATGATTCTGATGCATCTGCTACTCCAGTTCGACGTGCTATGATTAGCATTCTGAATTATTCTCTGGAGGAAGATGTTCCTGGGCTAGAGGAAGAGTTGGAAGAGGGCAGAAGTGTTATTAATCTTAGGAGTAACACTAACGTTGCAGCAAGTGACGACGGGGACTCTTCTGTTTTTGAGGAGAGTATTACCGATGTTCGAGGAAATAAATCAAAAAATTACCCAAGTCCCAGCCCAATAAATTTGAAAAGTCTTCTTCAACCTCCAGAAGTGGATCATAGAGATGGACGAAAAAGTATGTCGTTTATTACTGCAACTCCCGGAGGATCTCAGGGAAGTAATAGATCTGTGACGACTGGTGATTATTTTTCTGCCACTCCTTCAAATATGCGGGGAAGGCAAAGCATTGGTGCAGATATTACTTTGCACTCAATAATGAAGGTAAGAATACGGATGAGTAATTAATTGACAAGTGCCCAAAGCAGACTTATCCAGAGCTCGTGAAGATGTCTCTTGAAATTAACGTTTATTTTCAGTTCAATAGAGTAATCCTTAATTTTATTATTTCAGAAAAGGGATTCCACCACTAGGAGAAATATGGAGATACGGTTCTTGGACATGACACAAAATTCGGACATAAATCTTGCAGAGGATGATGAGGATAACGAAGAGGTCGAGGAATTGAATAAACTTTTTAAAATTACTTCTGATGAAGAATTGGAGACTGACAACAGTGTAATGGGACAAGAACCTGCTTCAATTCCAGCGACTCCTCGTCGTCCATCACCGGCAAAACCTAAGTCACCTGTCCGCAAGCCATCACGATCTAGATCTCGAAGTATTGATCAAGATCAGTCCATCAAGTCAGGCAAACACGATGCCGTTTTACAAGGTGTTGCGACTGCAATGGATGAGGTTGATCCTTCTACTGAAGAAGCTGGTAGTAGTGTGGATGCTATCTTGCAGACTAAGAAGGTAAGGATAGGATGAGTCGAGCAAACGTTTCAAATTTTTATGAATGAATGTTTGAATTTTAATAAAAAAAACTTTAAATTGTTGAACAGGACGATGAAGAACATACTTTGAAAAAGAAAACTGCAAGTCGTGAAAGGATTCCAAGTCCAGGAAGGACTAAACGTCGTCGTGAACCGACTCCAAGTCCCCCAGCTAGTCCAACTCGCCAAAGGTCTCCAATTCGTCGAGGCTCTGGTGCTGCTCGAGTTACTCCAGAGATTCAAATTCGACCAACTTCTCCAGCTCGTCGAAGTTCTCCAGCCCGAGTTACTCCAGAAATTCAAGTTCGTCCAGTTTCTCCTGCTCGTCGACGCTCTCCAGCCGTTCGAGCTCCTACTCCAGAAATTACAGTCGCAGAGACTCCAGTAGCACCGCCACCTCGTCGAAGCTCACCTCGAAAAACTGCACCAATACTTGAAGCTATTGCCAGATTGGCTTCTCCTGCACCAAAGCCTCGCCCCCGCAACAGCCAAGGAAAAGAAAAAGAAAGTCCAGAAAAGCCCTGTCCTGTTCTCGTCCCAGAGTCTCAAATTCAGGACCAATCTGTGGATTTATTCGACATAATTTCCTTAGACGCTAGTTACCATCTTCCGCTTCCGAGTGATCCTTCCTCAGCCTTTACGTCAGAATCTGCTTCGCCTCCAGTGAAGACGTCTCCAATTCAATCCTCCTCAACTACTTATCAAGAATATGGACACGATCATTCCTTCTCTCAAGACCAAGAAAAACCCATGACTCGATCTAGAAGCCGGGCAGAGTCTGGTGATTCATTTAACTCCTCTCTGAGCCCTAGTAAGAGCGAAATTTCTTCCATTAGTTATCAATCCACACAGGAATCTGTTGAGCCTAAAAAACCCAAGACTCGATCCCAAAGTCGCGCTGACTCCCATGATTCTTCCCAGTCTTCTCTGAGCCCAAGCAAAAGTGACATCTTTGAGATTTCTGCTATTCCTTATCCACCCACAGAAACGGCTACAAAACCCGTTAAAGCGAAAGTTAAAAAACCTCGGGGTAAAAAACTTGTGGGAGGATTTGCCCCAGAGTTATCCACTGTGATAGAGGATCCCTCTGCAACTTCCGGACTTCTTGACCCTTCATTAAGTTTTTTACAGCAATCATCCTCAAAACCTGGCGGTAGTGGGAGTCACAGCACAAAGAGAAAAAAACAATTAACTTCAGAGATAGAATCCTCACAAATGAGCAGCCTGCTGGAAGTCGAAGAAGACGAAGAAGTAGAGCTCCCCAAGAAACGGGCCGTTAGAACAAGGACAAAATCAAAGAGTGAGGATAGATTTGCGGATATTTCCTTTTCCAATATTTCCGGAGAAGAGGAATCAATCCTGGACACGAGTATCGCGTCACGACTGCGACGTCCTAGTGGAAAAGGAAATCAAAATCTACTCCGTGATTTGGTAGAAAGTAATAAGCCTTCTACTTCCAAAGCTAAATCCCTGCCACCACTCCCGTCTCCGGATGACGATAGTTCCATCCCAGTCAAACGGAGTCGACGAGCAAAACCACTGCAAGAAAGTGAGGATGATAAAGGCCAGCCCTTGATATTAGAATCTGTTGGGACTCGAGCTACAAGGAAACAAATTGGAACCAGATCAACGGATTCCTCACTAACCAGCAGTATATTGGAAGA
>JAAXNX010001192.1:0-19339 GCA_036491905.1 Folsomia manolachei
AAATATCAAATGCCGACACATTTCTCCACACCATGAAGTTCGTGGGGTGGGTAAACATGGCATAAATATAAATATATGGGTATCTAACGTATGAATATGAATAAAACAGTCACCGCAGTGTCACTGGAAAAACTTAACTTAGCCGACAAACAAATTAACAATAAACAAATGGGAAAGTGCTTCCGATTTTAAAAGAGCTTGCATAAGTGGGTGGGATTGCCACGAATTTATTACCGCATTAATTTACCTATTCAATTTTGGTACTGGTAATAATTTCACTAAGGATTGCTTCATGGTATGACAAACTGAATAAAAAGACACTCTTTCCAGAGAAAGGAAATAAACAATCTTCAAGTGGATACCACACGCAATTCTGAAAATATACCGACATTTCTATTAACTCCATATTTTGCTGGGAAGCCAATATAGGAGCATTTCACTTTCATGCAAAAATTTCTTACTGGAATTGCATGTGCCAATGAATGCATTATCCTAACACGATCACCTCTTATCATACCCGAGATCTGACAATATAACTGGTGGTTGAACATCCCTCCATTGTATTGTCTGCTGGAGAACATATTAATACGGACCTAATTATGCCATGCACGGTCCAGGAGCCCATGTTCTTGTTCCCATCCATAAGCAAGTTGTGTTCAAGTTTTGCTATGTAATGCACCACATACTTATTATGTTCCTAATACAAAATGGATTAATTAGAATGAAGCTAGCAAAAAATGACAAACATTTATTATTGCCAATTACTCCAAAATTTTGCATGCACTTAATTCATCACGCAGTATTTGGACAATAATTTTAATGATGTAGAACTAAACCGATTCTGGAGGAACCTTAATTTTTCTTCCAAGTTTTACCCACGAATCCTTCTTACCCTAAAACATCCCAAAACACGAAAGTGTTTCATTCCTAATTTATTCAAAGCGGTGAACCTATTCAGAATATATTCAAAATTGCCTTTAACACAGAAAAATTAACCCCTAAAAATTTCAAGTTTATCCAGGCGTCCCCATATTTTATCCGGCTGAGCAAAAGAGTTGACACTAGTAAGCAACTTACCTGAAACTTGTGTAGCCACTTGGATAATAAACCTCTTTGAGTTTCACCTGCCGATATCATTCAACCGAACCGAATTGGGACAGCCGACCCCACGTGAATAATAATTTGTGCACTTGCCTCCCTCTTGTCAACCATATCCGGCTGAAGTTGACGGCGAATCTGTTGACTAACCATCATCCTTCAGTACGCCATGAATTTAAAGATTTGAATGGATACAACAGACCATAAAATAAAATAAATAATTTTACTAGGTCCCTTATATGCACGATCTAAATAAAGCTTAAAAAACTGTCCAAAATCTGAATGCACATCAAAGACTTCCGTTCAGGAAGGAAGGATTCAGTTGCTTTAAGGGAGCATGATCACTCCGTTGTAAAGGCAATTAAGACCCAGTCAGGAGTGTCGGGGTAGTCAATAATTTATGATGTAATGCTAATTCTGTATTTGCACAATACCACCACTCACCCAACCATGAGTCACTAACTGTAGTAGGCATCTCGGAATATGTAGATAATAAAAAAACTACCTCAAATTCAAAATACGTGTGGACCCGTGACAAAACTTGAAATCTTTTAAAAAACCCAGTGATGAAAACGGCACGCGTTTCGGTAAGTTCCAGTCAGCGGCAGTTGCAAGCTTAGCCACAAACTACCAACTCTTTTTTTTGGGAACTTGACAGAACTCCCTTCTTTCTCTGCTTTTAAAGGACTTAATAACCGCATCCAGCAAAACATTGGAGTGAGGATGAAATTTAGTATTTTTGACGGTACCACTTTTACTTCAAATCAGAAATACTTGATAAAAACTTGGTAAGAAAGACCAACCGCACCACGGCCTTCATTTCCTCACAATTACTGCTTGGCTTCACACTCGAAAAGGCAAGTGTAAGAAGAAGATGATGATTTCTTTCGAGCAGAACTTCAAGATGTAGAGTCGAACCGCTTTAAGGAATTATGCATGCATAATAATGGCTGGCTTTTAAATTTGTAATTCACTGCCTTGACTGACTGAACAAACTTGTGCAGGCAGAAGAAGCAGATGGAAAATTACGATGGAAAAGTAAATTCAGGCAGTAATACCAACGGAGGTAAGTGCATTGGAGCAGACGTGACGACAAGATAAAGTAAAAAAAAAATAGAAAAATGTTTCAATTTTTAAATATCATTCAACCCGATTTTCCGATTAGATATATTGCCAATCCAGTTGCATTTGGAAACTCTTACAGCAAATCAAGCAAAACAATGACATCGCCATTTCATACCCATCCCATGAGTGCGGTAATATTATTATTACTCCACTAAAACCCATAATCATTTCCAATGTGATAAAACGGGTTCACTGGGTTCACTCAGAATACAATCCACCAAACCAATGTTTAAGACAACACCCTTTTCTCACGAGTCACAATACAACCCATTCCATGCTGCACTTACTTCATTACTTGTCATAAAATAGGCGCAACTTTAACCAAAATGACATTGCATTCCAGAACATGAGACAGGTCTGATTCAATATTGTACAAAATTGTACAAAAGCCGATTGCGTCACATGAGACAAGCAAATGTTGCATATGCCTATAAAAGTGGATAGCCAAAAATTACAAATTTTTGCTTACATGACACAGGTAAACAGGGAAGGCAGGTGATGAGCAGGATGGCAAATGTGTAAAGGAATGAAGTCATCCTTGTCCATTGAGTTGAACTGATTAGCACCGAACTGCTGCTGCTTCGTCCTCTTCGGAAAGGAAGTGGGGTGCTACCTGTAATTAAAAATAAATTAATTGATTAGTTCACATACATGAACATTTCAGATAATCAATGATAAATCAACAATACATTGGTAACATGTACTTCATTCTTAACAAATGAGTTCATTCATTAATTTCATTAGAGGCCAGAGTTATGAATGAAACTTTTTTCGCAAAAAAATACAGATGCCAGCTTATAATCTGCACTGTAATTTAACTTCATAATAGGAAAAGTCAGTGTGCATAAATCGGGTTCAAGTAGCAAATCCACTTCCTGCCGGCCAACTACTAAGCCAACTAATAACTAGGAGCTGCACTCAGTCACTTTTTTTAAAGATGAAGCGAAAAGATAGCTAAGGTTGAACTGCAAACTAAACAACTGACCATTAGGGCATCCATTCTATACCGGACCAGGTAAACCAAGTTTTTTAGAGTTTCATTCAATTAACCTGAGATCGAACGGAGCGTGCTTTGCGAATCTCTTCGTTTCATACAAGTGCATCTGCATTACTATGATTTCCTTCTGACACTAAATTATCATTTTCTTCTCACTTCCATGACCATCCACATCCCCATACAAAATTAAGTTCATTCATTAAAAGCAAAAGAAATATCCAATGCCTAAAATTTTTCTAATTTCATTCCGAAGAAAACGGAATATTGCCAATTTTGATAAAGGAGTGGTTTCTTATTTTAATACGCATTCAAATGACACGTTAAAAGATACATTTTTCGCTCCGCAATTCTAAGAAAGACAATAAAGCCAGGAAGTTCTAAGTTATTCTTAGCATTAGCATAATTAATGCTAAAATGGTTTTGCAGTAATAAAGGAATGGAACATAATGTGGCTCACCTCTTTACATTAAGTAGGTATTAATATGCTCAACCCCACCGTATTAGTAAGCGACACCTGAGATCCGGATTTAAATACTGAGTCATATTGCAACTTTTGCAATTTATATTAACAGTCTGAAATGCTTTGTTTAAATTCTGCTGTCTCTCTTGCTACTCGATTAACCAGACATAAGCCAAACCACCCATTTACTCCCCAGCCAATTTTAAGCCTTCGTAACTACATTTCATTAAACCTTTGGAAACATTGCAACGTATTGCATTAATAATAACTGGCTTTTGCGGCACGAGGCAATGCAATCCTCCCAAAATATCATGTCTTGTTAACTCCAATCTCCCGACACGAGACAACCTTATCCAACGGAGAGCAGGAGAGGGTGAGATTTAGATAAGTTTTAAATTTCCACGGGTTCATTTCATCCCATATCTAACCACCAATGAAACCAAATCCGACACCAGGTAGCAACCAGATTGAGGTTTAAAACGCCCTAGGAGAGTATGATACAATTTTATGTTATCTCATCCTCGGGAAATACCCTGCCCCGTTGGAAAAACGAGACCAACAAGATTCTCCAAATTGTAACAATGTTTGGAACCAAGTTCATGTGAAAATCAGCATGTAATAAAATCAAGTAATGTCGACATTTGTTTGAAAACTCGGCTGGACGCCAGTGTATCGTTGTCCAATGAAAATGTCTAAAATCCTCTTGAATTTTGGAGTCTTTACACTATTATCGTATTTTGCCCTGCACCCCAGCCAATCAGTTGAAGTCTCTCACACAACAAGACCACTTCCTTTCATATTCAAGTATTTAGGAAACAAGAGAACGACATGTGGTCAACCGAAATTACGAGTGTCACCCCAACCTTTTTGGGGTTTTACCCCTTTACCAATATTCCGGATATTACAATTTTGTAAAGCATGGAACCCAAGTTCATGAGCATAATACGATGACAATCATATTCTCAATAATCTGCACCAGGGGAGTTTGCAAAAAAGTTACAGGCAAAATAATATATCAGAGAATTCGCCCATCCCATCTAACACAATGACAATATAAAATTCATGGGATTCCTTCTAAATGTAATGTTACCTTACCATTAATTTAAACACTACTTATTGTTTGTCTGTCGTGACTGATAGGTTGCAAAAGGATGCGTTAAAATAAAATGAAATAATGCAACATGCACATTCATGTTCACACGGGCCATATCTTACGTATTACTCTGGGAATAAGATAACTTTCTGAGGATGTAAAGATGATCTCAAACTTCAAACCTTTGAAATATCCTGCATTTGTTTGTCACAAGGTAGAGATAGTAATGAGACACTAAATCATATTTATCATTTACTCCCAAGTCTTGATCTTGTGTCAAGACTAGTCCAAAATGTAAATGGTGTAACGAGGAGTTGATGCGTTACCGTCTTGTCTTTTTTTAATTTAATCTGCACACACCCTGTCTCATTTGCATTGATTTTTTGCTACCTTTTTATTGGAGTTTGTCTATTTACACTGCTATTTGAGACCCAGCCTAACTTAGATCTTGACTTGATTAAACACTTTGCTTAGCCGGATGCCAATTTCGGAATTCCCAATTCTAAATTTGGAACACCGAAGTGATTAAAAGATCCGTACCTGTGTGACTAAGTAAAAAGCGTTGATCAAACCAATAACACGTCACACTTGATTGGAAATTCTTTACAATTCTAAACCCAGGAAGAACGCTTTATTCACCGAGATCAAATTAATCTAGACTGAAGCAACTAATCGATATTTTTGTACATTTATACTGGCGACCAACACTCATTCATGGATTTTTGTTTGATATTACACACCGGCTGCTTAGTTTAACCTATTCAAGTTAATTATTAACTGAGTTATTCCTCAAAATTAGAAGAATTACTTAGGTCATCCACATTTATTCTGGGAAGAAAGACGCACCAGAGAAAGAAATCTGAAGAGTTCATCATCTTTTGTGCAGACGTAGAATTAGCCTGTCAAATTCTGCATGATCACAGAGAAAAATTGCGAATTGCTCGACTAGACGACTTCAACGACCACCAGTTAGTAGAAGCACCCAATAATGGTAGACAATTTATTCAAATCCATTTATTAACTTGACGCTGAAGTTTGGAGTAGTTGAAGGAACACTTTAATTCATGACTTGGCTACACTAACTTTCCTCAGATGGGCATCAATATAGAAATGGAAATGATACTAGCAAATAAAAACAGGATTATAAAAAATGCCTACGCTACAATTTCTTGTTAGGTGCCGATAAAAAATTAAGGACGCCAAAACCCAAATCCTGACCGCACTAAAAACACGATTTAACACTGTTTAAAGTTCTTTGTCGTGAAGTCACATTTGATTTTACTTGGCATGTTACGCCAAAATGTGCTGTGGCGAGCCGAATTCAATTCTCCGGTAAAACTGAGTAATAACAAATGATTAATCATTCATAACTTTGTAAAGTAAATAACTCTGAAAAGATAACAGATTCAGAGCAACTCTGCCACAAAACACGGCCAAAATCAAAGCCAATTTTTGTTTCACTTCAACAAGAGATAAAACATTTTGCAATTTGATATCCGACAAAAATATGCATCAAACAACATCCCTGCCAAATTGCTTCACATATACCCATCAATATCCCTAGTTCTGTCATTTCCAACTTGCGGCATATTTTTGTCAAACTTTGTAAAGTAAATAACTCTGAAAAGATAACAGATTCAGAGCAACTCTGTCACAAAACACGGCACCAAATCAAAGCCAATTTTTGTTACATTTCAACAAGAGATAAAACATTTTGCAATTTGATATCCGTCAGTAATATGTATCCAACACATCCCTGCCAAATGTTAATACTTCACATGTACCCATCAATATCCCTAGTTCTGTCATTTCCAACTTGCGGCATATTTTTGTCAAGAGATCACTCAACTGCAGTTTAGTGCACATTCCACCTGTATAATAATGCATCTCATATCCTGTCCTCGTACCAGGCAAATAAAATTCCAACCATCCAAAAAATGACAGAGTTCACAAACCAACCACAAAATAATTCTAGCATAGTTTTCCTGTCGTTGGAGGCATACCCATTAAAATGTTAGGTATAGTTGGTGTCATTTGTTTTGTTAAAAAAAGGTTCATAATTGAAGATAACGATGGGCGTTGACAGAGTTAAAAGGAGAAACGGTGCAAGAGTGAAATAGTTCCTCACACTATTTTTATTTTACAACCTTAAAATTAACTGAGTGTGCTAGTGTGCTTTGTAACGAAACGTTGGTTTTGTATGTATTTTGCTGTAATATTGTTTTCATGGTTGATGCTAAATTTTCTTGGTACACATGTCCAAGGATTAAGTAAAGCCATTAAAATCTACGCAGCAAGTGTAAAATACTGTAACAGGAGCCGCAAACTGTAGTTAGGACATTGAGAGAATTTTATAAACATTTTTAGCACTTGATATCAATTATTAGTCCTCCTTTGAACGGAAAAGCCCAGGAAATTGGTGAGGATGTCATGAGTAAGCTTACAAATATTCAGTTTACTTCGTAACCAAAGCAGGTAGTGAGGTATTTTGATGTTACTATTTACACCAGATAAGCACTATCGATATCAGTAACATACCAACTGCACCACACCTAAATATACTTTGTCTGTGAAATACTTTGAATTGAAATACAGAACTTTGTTCACTCACAACAAGCTCTTGTCTTATCAGGGAACACTCATTTTGTATTCTAATCTGGAGTGTGGAGTGGTGATGACCTTTTCCTGTTTTTTACGGAATTCCTGCATACTTTGAGTGACACAATCGTGTCGCCGTCAGCAGAGAATAAAGGTTTTTACACCCATTTACCCAGTCCCTGGTTACACTCCTTAATTAACTTAATTAGACCAGGTAATGAGGAAACCTTGAATCGTGGGGAATCAAAATAACGGTTGCAATTAAAACGCATGGTCTCCACCGTTTCGCTTACCAGTCCTGCCCCCATGTCCATATTCAGACTCGCATAATATTCAGACTCGCATAATATAACGTTCTCCTAGCCTGGATTTCAATTTCCATCTTGAAACTTACTTATTCTCCAAAATATTCCATTGCAGCACAAACCTTGTTTTCTTTCCCAAATGAGTTTACATGCAATTAGGAAAAATCCTTGTACAGAACAATTCAGAATTATCCAATAGTAACATACTGACTGTGGCTTCAGGGTGTGCGTGCTTACTTACCCACCAAGATTTAAGTAACAGAAATTAGCTCATGTCGAATGATGAGTGATTCTGACTTAAACTCGGTTTGGAATCATTTTATGTAAGAATAGCCCAGCGTATTCTTAGCAATTTCCAACAATAGGCCAACAAAATTAACCAAAAAACTTTACTATCACAGTCATACTAAGGTATGACCAGTAAAACTTTTTAACTTTATAAACCACAATTTAAGCCAGAGAACAATGTTGAATATGCAAATAAAAATAATGAGTTGTATACAACTCCATTAGAAGGAAGGATCCCATCATCCCTAATTAGTACCTTACTGGTTGGTAAAATATCCTTGGTATTTACGGAGAGCATTACACCTCCAATATTACTGTGGTTTAGTAAAATTCTCATAAAATGAAAGAAATCCCTCTCCATTATTATCCTCGTCAACTGTGCATAGTAGAACGGGTCATACTTATTTGGAGGCACGCATGCATTTGCCTCCATATATCATTAACGACAAGGCATCTTCTCGCCTCAAAATATGAAAAAGACAACAGTTTTGTTACAAAACACAATGCAAGGCATGCAGGCAATCAACAACATCAACATAATAATATTCAGATTCTGTTTTAGTTTGTCAGTCAGTCAGTCAGTCAACACTTATTAGAATTGCTATCCGGAGGCAGATGAGATTCACGTGCAACAAAGTTACGAACAATGTTACGTTTTAAGAAAAGATATTTAATTTTACCTAAAGTTTCAACCTCAATGTATCCAAAACTCGTTGAGAATGAATTTTGACATAAGACCAAAGAGTAACCTTCTTGCTTCCTCATGTAAAAAAGAGATGCATATGTATGCTAATGTTATGTAGTTTTATGTGTCTTGTTCAATTTTCCAAGAAAAATTACCAATTATGAAGAGACTAATGGAAAATGGAAACACGCACTCTGTATGTCCAGTATATTAGTTTTGTCTGCTTCTTTTATTTTCCCATCACTTCCCATAATTAGTAAAATGTTCATGTAATTTTGTAACATTCAATTTTATTTCAATTCCAAATTTGCATCGTTTCATCGAATTTGGTAATGAAATGAAAATGAAGAAGCCACTCAGCAAAAAATGACTGGGATTGAAATCCAAGCCAGCTTTTCTCATGTATGCAAACAACAAAATTTAAAATTTGTGTACTTTGCCTGATTTGAAATCTAAACGAGAAATTGTAATGACTTTGAAATTCATAGTTTGAATCATATTTTTTGCCGAGTTCAACATTTTATTCAAGGTAGTTTCCCACAAGAATCAGCTTTTGGTTGGATTTACATTTGGTTCAGATACAAATAGATTTCTGGCTCCCAATTTGTGACAATTTGCTCCTATTCCATTCAAACTTGGTTTATGATTTACGGTTAAAGTTTATTGAAACAAGAATGTTTCCAGTGGTTAAGTCGGGTGCAAAAAAAACGCTCCATATTGGTACAAAGTATCAATATTCATGCCGTATTTCGTTACACGCAGTTCTTCCTTATGCCCGTGATTATGGGTAAGTAAAGTAACTTGCACTGTCTATCAGAGAAATGGAAGATATTCATTCTTCTTCTCTCGGGCAAAAAAGTGTTTATTTTTGAGCTCAACATGAACCCAACTCTAACTGGAGTCGTATATCGTTTCACAAGAAAAAAACGAGAGTATCTTTTTTCAAATGAAAATTTTAGCCACAGCCACAAACCTAAAATCTTGCTCGCTCTCTGGATAAAGTGCATAAGCCAAATTTTCATCATTTGCTTTTTTATGCGCAGCTACTGCCAGATTCAGTTTCAGGCTTATGCCTCTGGATTTGAGGTTGAAGTTGAATTTTGTGTCTGCATTTGTTGAGTAAACTTACTTTCCTAGAATCAATGAGATTCATTTCGGAGCGAAAGCAAACAAAAATTAAGTTGGAGCCAGTCCCAGGGAAAACTTGCTATTATTACTAATAGCAAGTTTTTCCAGAGACAAAAGGGTTCTTTATGTCAACTGTAGCAGTCAGAATTTTAGACAAGACGACAAACACAAGGATATAATTTACCCCAGACTTTTCTTACTGCAACGCAAAGACAGTTGAATCAAATACGGTGGATTTTATGAACGATAATAAAATTTGTCACTCTCGATCACCAAAAATTAATGGGGTAGTCAGTACTAGGACTGGAATTCCACTAAGAAAACAAACAACGCACTCTCTCATTCAAGTAAAAAAATAAAATTGAAACGAAATGCATCTATAAACCAAATAGGAAATAGTGTACTTCCACTAATTGTGGTCTATTGTTGGATCCACTGCCAAAGTCAAAGTCACTCAGTTTCAAAATAGAGAACAATTAATCAACACCGCAACAAGTGTGCATTAGTCATTTTAGGAACAATACTATCCACCTAGGCTCAGACTCCTAATTGAATTTTGATCCAAATGCATGATCCCAACTCAGCCCATCCTTCCATATAGTTAGTAACTAACCCCATTACCTGGGCCCCTAATTATTTGAAATATCATTAAATTCCAGTTCCAATAGCTCAGCGGACAGCTCGTGACATGTACATTGAAACAGGTGACAAATTACTTCAGGAATATCGTTCCATTCCAACAAATTTTGTACAAATACAACCACACATACCTAACTACAACTGAATACCATTTCTAGGCTGAACCAGTCAAGGAAAATAAATTACTCAATGAATTCCGATCAATCCCCGATAATAGGTTGGGTACTCTTTCTTGCCCTGACTGGACAAAAGTGTCCTCATCATCATCCGTAATAAATTCTCTTTTGTTTTTATCTCAATTCTGATTCTCAGACAAAATACTGTCTCAAACCAAAACTGTATTCGACATATGGACCCCACGCTTAGCTACGGTAAGCCAAGTCACTCATCCCTGTCACCTCACCCTCACCTGGGGAAGTATTGTACATAAATAAATATGTACCTGGGCATGGAAGCGTCAACCAACTCCATCCACCTCACACTAAACAATACACACGACAACAGACCGTACACACTTGTTGGCTACAAATGATCCGAATGACAAATACAAATAACACAACAACTTCTTTACTCTCGGGCACAATACAATACTCACCATTTGAGACTCTTGCCTGGACTGAGAGATCCGACAGAAAGATCTTCAAATTCCATTCGTCTCGCTTCACATCACAACACTCGTTGTCCAACAACAACACAATTTATATTACTGAGCAGACTTAAACGTAAAACTCGGCCTAAAAAGGCAATCTTACTCAAAATTCAAATTATTATTGCTTCCTTGGACTATGGAGATTTTCAAGTTTGGGCAATGTTCAATTTGGAATAACTATGATTCTTGTTTAAGTTGGTTTGCTTTTATTTCCAAACACTTATTACTTTGCAGTCATTGTACATTGAACTGATCCTTCGCTCCTCTGTTTGAAGTTCATAATTCATTGTAATCAAGTTAGTGGTGGTCGAGTGAAGGTGTAAATGAAGAGTGCAATGAATTTGATGCATACAACCGTACTAGAATACTAAAATGTGTAAAATCTTAATCAGCTCTCCATCCGATAACAATCTGACAAGATGAACGAGTATTAATCAATTTCGCACTTATTTACAAAAGTTCACTGAGCACAGCTAATTTCATTCATGGCTCAATTCCAGCAGAAATGAATGAATATACCAAATTATACGCTCATACAAAGTCATGCCTTGTTTTCCTATTACAACGACTCATGCATACATTATTCCACGATTAAAAATTGCACACTTATTCCAAAAAAAGTTGATGGGAAACGTGATAAAAGTGTGGACCACTTCAATTTTTTTCTACAACTCAGGCCGGTTACTGACTCAAATATGAGCGAGAATGGAACCAAGTTGAAGTTTATAATCAAAATATCAAAGTCATGGGCAAGTAGTACTTGCCAAGTACATAAAATTTAAGAAAGAAACGTAGTTTCCGAGAAGCCTAGTCACAGCAAGGGTCATGTCCAAATAACACGCGTGCTAGAAATACGATTGCGAGGTTTTATATAGTAAACCACTTTTATTTTCATATCACAAATGTCCACCCACGCATTTCTGGCCACAATCGTGTCGTATTTTATTTGCATACGGTTGTAACACCAGTTTTCCATGCGAAACTGTGCTCAATTGAATGAAAATGTTTTGACTCACAAACAGCCTCCATTGTTTTTTACCCACAGCCTCGATCAGTCACCCCATTTAATTTGATGTAGTATTTTATTTGCATACGGTTGTAACACCAGTTTTCCATGCGAAACTGTGCTCAATTGAATGAAAATGTTTTGACTCACAAACAGCCTCCATTGTTTTTTTACCCATAGCCTCGATCAGTCACCCCATTTAATTTGATTGTAATGTATTCTCCGTTATTGTCCGATTCTGATAATAATTCATCCCTTGTCGATTTGAGTCCACCCATTAACTAGGTTATTTATAAGTAAACATTACATAAAACATTTAATATCTCTGTAGATAATCGTTTCATTGATTTATCCACACACACTCCGCCTCGGAATCTCTCTCTTGTCACTAAATGGCTGCAATCTTTCTTTCTCACCACATAAATCAGTTCTGAACCATGTTATGCTATGCTTGGAAACACATATTTGCACCCGGGTGCGTGGCTTATCGCAATTCGGTATAAATAGGTATTAAATAGCAACACGTGTCAAGTCTGCAAATATTTAGTGTTACGGTATTTGAAGAGAATTTATTTATTTCGCACTTTCTCCCCGCATCCATGCCACTCCCAATTTATCACTTTGTGGAGTGTGTGGTTTTTCTAGACATAAATAAAAATAAACACTCCATTCCATCCAAGAGTATGATTCATTAGCACTGGCAACCCTCCATAAATAATAGTTCCTGCAAATTTATGCATTTAGCAAAAAACTAACTGAACGCGAATTCGTCCAAGTACTACTTTTATGCAACCAGAAGTTTAGATTCTATTTATTCTGTCGTGTTATTATTACGCAATCCTGTCTAGTCTTGGAGTGAAGTTGAATGTAAAGTGAGACCAGATTTCTACTACAACAATGCTGCCAGCCCAGCTTGCTACCAGTATTTGCCATTTTATTTTCTTTGCAAACAAAAAGAAAATCAAAACAAAGCCCCAATTCTCAAACATCAAAGGCATTCAGACAACAATTAGAAATAATGGGAGAATAAGACATTGTTCTAAGAACAGAACAAGCTACACAACAGCAGAGGAAAGAGACCGATCCGTTTTCATTTCTAAAAAATCTTTTGATTCAAGAAATTGTCTAATTCAAGCTGATTCGAATACTCACGAAATCCATGAAAATGACAAAGAATACCTGAACTTGACGGCAGGACGTGTGAATAATGTTTATGAACAATGTTTGACAATGGAAAACAAAGCAATTCTCCTCACCTTGTTTGCACTTTTGTTTCTATTAATCAAGACAGAAACTTTAAAAAATCGTAAACTAATGTTGTACTCAGTATTTTATTACTTTGGTTAGTAAATCATTTCCCAAGTACTGACCACACCGGTCACAAAGAACGAGGGTTTCAGTTTCATCTTAATTTGAGGTATTCACATAATTTCCTCATTTGTCGGCATCTAAAACACTTGTTAACTGACATACTCCAAATCAAACAACTTGCCAAAACTGCATGCAACCACCTACCTCCCACTTACTCGATTGAAGTCCTTCAATACTTATTAGACTCACAAAGGTTGCCCACTTTATCAAATTTCGTCCCATTCCATCATTGCAAACCCAATAATTTGCCCCTTATTAAAGACAGAACCCTATCCATGACTTGGCCGCCTCCAATTTTTCGCAAAGAAAACAACCTCATTTCCAACTTCACCTCTATTTGTTTAAGTTTAACGAGATACTGGGCTAAGCCCACCCAAATTGTAAAAATGCGAGTCAGCCATATAATAAAACTGTCTTCAGAGCACACCGCTACTACCACCCCACCACTTGGTTGCAACCCAACATCACAATATTAAAGTGGGCAGTAGTAAGCCACTAGTAAAGTAAGAAATATGAAGATAAAAATGGAGACCATAGTCAAAACGTGATGGAGGGCCTGGAAATCTCAAGAGTCAAAACTTTAACATGAAGCAAAACACAAGATGAATGACTAGCCGAGTAGTAAATGACATAATCAAGGTGGAGAGGGTAGCCCAGGTAGGTAAGGAGATGGTCATCAGTATGAACCTTAAGGTAACAAAGGACAACCCTTACTTAACTCTAACACTACAAGAACCCAGTTAACCAGACAGAGCAAAGAAAGAAATAAATGGATGGTGCACAGGATAAGTCTGAAGCTTCCAAGTTCCAGGACTTAGTCCTCTAATCAGCTTGAAAAACCTGCTTTGTCCAGGTGCAAACCAACCCGTCAGTAGCGGCACGTCTTCAAATTATTGGGCGACGAATTCCTTAAACAAATTCATAAATCAGGGCAAAAGGAAAAAAAGGTCACAACACAAAAAACCAGACCAAATCTGCTTTAATATGATCATTCCGACCGACAGCTAAATAAGCTGGTAACACTAACAATCAACTCCAAAGTAATCTTTAGCTTGTTAAGTCCAACTCAAGGAAATAAGTAGTAATAGTCCAAACTAGGTTGGTTAGCACACATACATGCTTTCTTTTCGAGAGCAAAAACAAATGATAATTTTCTTTGCCCTGTATTTTCATCGACAATTTCATGAACACGGTGGTGGGTGGCTTTTTAACAATCCAATTCAATTTCACTCAAAAACTGAAACTAGATAATTTTCTCAGAATCCTTCTCACATCAACCTCACCGATGGATAATAAGGTGCATACCTTCAGTCAGAGAACTAATTACTTCTTTAACAATACCCTCACACCGCACGCAATAGCCAGGTCTTTGGGGTCAATTCAAGTAATAATTTGGTGCAAGAGAGATTTGTTAGCAACATTAAAACCGTCAGTATTAAGTACGTTGCGGATATTTGGATTCGGCCCTCTCAAACAAAGACATTTTACTTGATGATCCTTCATCCTATTAAGATATTTATTTACAAGAATCCTCTCCGACTGACCATAACCACCTTAACAGTTAATTTACTGACTGCTACCCCTCATAAATTTCGTCTTGCTCCAAGTTACTTGCTCATCATAACGTGAGACAAGTTACTAAATACTTCTCAAGTTTCAGTAGTTTTTCCCCTAAATGCGACACGTAGTTAGTCACTTGGTCAGAAGGAGCTTAAAAGTAAACTGGTTGACTTTATTTATTTGACTTTATAAACCAAGATTTTGTCACTAGTTCCTTACTTACCAAGTACTAACTGCTACTAACTACTTTCCTTGGGAAATGATCCATCTTCATTTTACTTCTCTTATCTATCACGATAGATTTTGAGTCTAAATTATCCTTCATCCCTTAAATAAAGTTAGCGAGTTCAAGCCCCACTTTTAAGACGTGTAAGTAAATAAATTCCAAGAGTTTTAAACCTACCACATTTTACTCAAAGTCAGACCTAAGTTGGGACAGCGAAATTTCGAAATAAATAAAGGGGTTGAACCCCAAGAAGGAAGATTGCTTTGGACTTTATCTCCTGTAATCATGGATGGTCATGCCGTCCTCTCAAATGTCCTCATGAGAAAAAAAAGAGTGCTATAAACTGTCAAGTGAGAGAGATGTAAGAACTAAACCTTACCTACCTACGAGTAGTAAGTGAGCCAGTTGAAAATATTATTAAATAAACGACCACCTTAAAAAGTCGTAAAACTGGAAAAAATCACATCCCTCTAATTAGTTAGGAAGAGTGACGTAAATTTTTTCGATCCGTCTTTTAAACAACGCGATAAAGACATCGATGATTCCTCACTCCGTCATTTATTTAAGGCATACATGCAAAAAGCTATAAACCCAAGTTTACATTCTTTTAAGTAATTTCTAACTGTGATGCACAACAGCCAAAATAAATTTGGAAACAAATCCGACCCAAAATTTAGACTATCCCATATCACCAGCAAGATAAAACAAATCAGACCCATGAAATGCATTGCCGTACTTTACTGGTAGGTACCGGATAAGCCAATTTTGCACTAAAAAACAGAATACGACAACTCCACCAAATCTCACAACCTTCAGTCTAATCCCCTCGTAAAGATAAGAATATCGTTGGTTTAGTTTAGTTTACCTGCCCTCTGTTCCCTAATAACAAGGCACAATCTCTCAATGTTTGGTTTGACGTATCCCTTCCTTTCCTACTTATATTTTACCTTTTCAAACTTTTTTTACTCATTTCCGAACTAAAAAAGCTTTCTATACGCACACCCCATGCCCCACACAACAAAACATAACATGACTTATGCAACATAAGTCAGTATGAGAGGAGGAATGATCAAATCAACGAAACGAAACCGTCAAAAGAAAAACACAATACACCATAATAAAACCAAGAGCCACCAACGAATCCAACTGCATTACATCTGCATCATGGCCTATATCTGTGTATAATATATCTGGAGGTAAAACCATAGCCTAAAACATTTATGATTAACATTACCTCCATTGTGCAGAAGATCAGTCTATAACAGCTTAGTTTCATGAACAAATTGAGCTGAGCAACTTGATACTTGGTAGATAAAATTACAAATAAGTGTGTACACATTGGTTAGTGCAGTTCAACTCAATGAGTTGGCTAACGATATAAGGCACCAGTTGGTGACGGAGTTTCCGGTAATGTCACATTTGCTTTAGTAACGTGGTTTTGTCTCATCGGAAGGAAATGACGGATGGTCGACCTCCCTCTTGACATGATTTGTCTAACTGCCCGCATTAACTTGGATTTTGTATTGAAAACTCAAACTCGTGCCTAAACTTTGATGTACCACCCACCCAACAACTAATACACTGGAATTATTGAATGCAAATAAAGGTTTGAATCAGGATCACCATGAACAATCACATTCATTCTTGGATCAGTTTTGTTGTGTAATTAATATGAGGGTGAGAAATGAAATACTATCCGGAAAAAGATGCAGATGCAAGACACACCTTAGTAGACCACCAACACGATATTATGCCATTATTTTAATTAATATTCTTAAATTATTTACTTATTTATAGTTTATAAAAGTTCTTGATTGTGCGAAATGTCCACATACTTACATGCCTTACCTGAAATTCTCTAATCCAATCACAAACTACCCATTCAATCAGTGTTTAAAGCAAAAGGTTGACCGTAGTAAATGTGTTGCATGCACTTTTAATTTGTTGATTTACTACCAGCTTAAAAATCAAGTCTCATCTAATAAACACAGTCATGCAAAAAGTTTGACTACATCACACTCATCAAGTTCCTTTATTGTGTGCTTTGCCTCAAGTGTTCCCTAATAACAACAACAATCATGCCACACCACGCCATGCATGCCTTGTTCCCGAGTTATGCTAAGCTACCCTCAATCGAATACTTCCGCATCCGATTCTTGCGTTTTTGCATTTACTCACACAACACAATCACTTTCATTTTCCTTACCCAATCCAACTTATCAACAAACGCCGTAGCGTAATCTCAACCTTAGTATAGTAAAATTTACATATCCCTCAAATTCTGAGTAACAAGTCCAAAATTCGGCCAGTGAGCAAAAATTTACGGTAGGGTGAACCCAAAAAATAATCTGATTGCAAATTTTTACCTCCTTTCTCTATGATGAAAGGGATGGTTATTCTTCCAGGTAAAAATCTTCCATGCCCACCAGCCCCAGGAAAGAAACTAAGACCAATTTAAAGTACAACGAACTTTTTGCTAGACTGAACTAATCCATTGCGACGCGACCGACCTACCGTTTGATCTAGATTTACTTTTATCAAAAAAAGTCTACCTTTCTCCTACCTACTTGAGACACGGAATGACACGAAAGTAAAATAAAGCTGGAGATTCTGATTTACTAGAAATAGCTCGATTACTCTTAACCCAACCAAACCTCAAACTACCCAGAATTGACCATGTTTGATTACCATTTCGTTTCTGTGAGTGGTAGTTGAGCTGCAATCATAAATATAAAATCCTGACTGAGCACGGAATGGGTGAGAGTGTAGAAGAATGCCGTAATATTTATAACATGCCTTAATACATACACGCCTCACTCTTACTACAATGAACCATGTCGTAGTAGCCTTCGTGGAAAAAAGTGTTAAAAACTTTTCTCCACCCTGACTGCCCTCACTCATCTCAGTCGGGGAAGGAACTATGTATTTCGGAAGCATATTTTGAATATATGCATGCATACAGAAATGTTTCATTGATTTACTTTCCCTTCAATGCATTGTTGTGCTTAAACCATTGTAACGAACCCAACTAGGAAGTAGGAAACCGGACAAGGAATTACGACTCCGTAATACATGCATACATTGGATTTGTACTTGCCCTGAACTCAACTTCTTCAAGAAAAAGTGGAGCACTCACTTTTTACTGTAAGAGGAAATGCCGTGAGAAGTTGATTCACATGCAATTTTTTTGATAATTTTTCTACACTGGACGGCCAATAAAAATTTCACTGATAAAACTTTCCACCAATGGAATTACCCTGGACTCAACTTAACCCCAGAAGAAAGCGTGCCTGGTTGAACACCCTTCTCTAATCATAAGTCTTGCAGTTAACAGATCTGTCAAAATGTGGAGAAAGTTGCACTTAACTGCGAAAATCAGGACTTTTATTTCCACCCCGTTTCACGAAACGCGTACAATTTCCAACCAAAAACAAAATAGAGAGGGTGGGATGGAAATTTGATTATTCGTAATCTAAGTACTTGCGAATTTCAAACGGTACGTTAATCATTGTAATCATTTGAAGTAATACAAAAGAGTACAAGTGCCCAATGAAGGGTGAGCTGAATGCCAAAACATGTTTAGTTAAGACAGAGTTGAAGTAAACTTAAACACATTAATTGTATTGTATCAGAAGTAAGTGGAAAAATACACTCATCAAATTCAAACTCTTTCAACCCTTCACCAACTTCTGAAAACAACTGTAGAACCCTTCACTCCAAGATTTAACAATTACAAAAAGTTGTGTTTTGTTGCACCTCATCCACTCCTGAGAGATGGAATTCCTTTTCACTCTTTAGTTTATTTACAAGAAAACCAAGTATTTGATCCCATACATCAAACGGCATGGCTTGGTTTGGTTGAAAGTTTGAAAGACTCCAAATTACTTACGAGTTTTGGTAAATGAGAAAATGAAGGCACACGCACAAAGTATGTGTGTATGGACATGTGTGTAGTAAAAGAGATCAGCTAAGGAAAACGGTATCGAGAGATAGCCGAATAATGCAGTGGGGTAGGTTTGGTTAGGTTGTTATAATTCAAAGTTCTAGATAAGCCCCTAAAGCCACAGCTACCAGTTTGGAAGCACTGCCACTGCTTCTTTAAACAGACCAG
>JAAXNX010001193.1:0-19326 GCA_036491905.1 Folsomia manolachei
AACCACGTCGTGAAAAATATCGTCATTTCAGAGCTAAACTTGTTATTCATCTTCGGACTCTTTGCAATGTTTTACCAAAATTCCGTCGTGTATGAAGCCTTTGGATTTCCCAAGCGGTCTGATAAACCAATTCTACTTGGGTTGATCATCATTTTCCAATTCCTACTTCAAATCTACAATGTGGCAATGGGATTTTTAATGCACGTCTTGTCTCGGAAATTTGAATTTGAAGCTGATGAGTTTTCTGTACGTCTCGGATACGGAAAATTTTTGAAAGGGGCACTCATGAAGCTAAACAAGGATAACCTGTCGTTTCCGATATCGGACCCTCTATGTAAGAAAAGAAGTGTTTAATCCAGTTGGTAAAAAGTTTTTTAACATTATTATCTTATCCTCATTTCAGACTCCGCCTGGCACCACTCACATCCACCCCTACTACAACGTCTGCATGCCATTGATGATGCCATGAAAAAGTCAAAGTAATACCACCATGTTATTACTGAAAAGTATTCCGGTTAACCATTTTAAAATTTTTCATCGTCTTACAACTCTCAAACGCATCCCATCTATATATTTGTCAGTTATTAGGTGGTAATTCATTATCTGTATCATTGTAAGCAGGGACTGAATTTAAAAAAATGCTTTTAATTTACCATTGATTTATATGTACACATTCAAAGTACTTATGATAGTCATCTAATATTGAAGGATTTAAAAAACACAAATTACAAATATCCGATTAAATTCACAATATAATCTGAACTGTAACAATAGGAGCGTCACTTTTATGTGTAGGTACAGTCGTACACAATTACAAATAACAGTATCTTGTATCTGTATACGTACTGTTTTTTAATGTCAAAAGTCTGAATGCAGTGATATAATAATAATTTACATGAAATTTCTTGTTGAAAACTTTCTTTGTATGAAGATCTCACTTTAATAGCGTCACTTTTTGAGAATGCCTTTGAATTGCACTTTTCTATTGGACTTAGTAATACTTGTTAATTGTTCCGTAGCTTCGCCCAACTGGCTCAGCGTTTCTAAAAGTTCAGGGGTAGTACCATCGGATGTTGATGTCGCTTGGTCTAATTTTTTTGTTAACTGAGCCACAATATCATCAAACTTTCCAAGCGTGTCCTCGTACCGAATTTCTTGTTGATAAAGGCGATCCTGAATTTTACCTATTTGATCCATTAGCAGAGTCACAGTCTTTTCAAGAATGTCCACCTTTTCAGTCAAGTCCTCATTTTGACTCTGCTCTGTTCTTGGTACGGATACGGAACTGAAATGTTGAAGAGTTAAATTAAAAAAAAATGATAACCCACAAATTATTATTCTTACCGAATTTGTGGATCACCCGGCAGTTTAATCAACTGGACCGGAGATGCCGTAATTCTGTGTAGCGTCACTCCTCGCCCACTTCGTCGAGAAGTGGTATCAATCACAGCTTGATCTTTTAGTTTCATATTTTCTAACCCCAACCTTTCATTTTCTTCCTTAAAAATGTAATTCATATTAAACCTGCTTCATAATTAGTTGCACTTTGCGATTTAAATTAATCCTACCCTGAGTACTTGTAGTTCCACCATAACCAAGCTATGCAGTTTTTCAGCGACCTCGTGAAGGTATGAAGAGTTATTCGGCTTAGACTTATCCGCAGTCGTTCTTCCTCCATTAAGTAGTTTCTCAGTTACAGTAGTTTGACCTTGTCCTTTACCTTGTGAATTTTTTGACTTCGAAGAAGCTCGATTCACATCCTCACCATCTTTATTTAAGCCAACACCACTCCTTTGCGAAGTTAAATTTCTGGAGTTATCATTGACATTCGGTATCCTACGCCTTAGATGAATGGCATGCATTGATTCTTTTTTAGATGGATTTGGGACACCTTCGTCCTCAATGTCACCAGGAACATTTTGGTGAATAGCTTCATTGTTCTTTCCCAAATTGTTCACTCTGCTCGCAGATGTACTCCGTTTTTGTGAACTATCAGAATTAAAGGATTTAGTCTTAGTTTGAGGAGCTGACACAGGTCGGCCACCATGTCCTGCTCGATCTCGATATTGTGTCGAAGGAGATATTGAAGATTGTCGGGTTCTGGAACACGACGCAGACAGGGATCGATGGCTTGAATTTGATTGAAATTCAAAATATGACGGATTTTTTTGGAAACTTTGGGTCCTTTGAAGCACCTCTGTAACACCGACGGTCATTCGGGTGGGTGGTACGTGCTTATTTTTCATGTGATCCTCATCCCCGAAGTTTTTCTCAAATAAGTTTGGCAGTAATGGGAATGGCTTTGGTTTCATTCCATCGTCAAAAAGATTTTGATACGTTTCTGGGATGGAGAGGGTGAGGAACCTGCTTTTGGAGCAGATAGCCCTCCATCCATCATCAACTTGTTTGAGGGTTTGCTCTTGTAACATTGAAGAACTGTATGGGCTCAGGAGTGGACTGCATGGTAGAGATTTCGACGATTGCGGAATGCTATTAGTACGACTATTAAACTTTTTAGAATTTTGAGACATTAGAGAAAGTTTGTATTCGAACTTCAATTATTGTTCGACGAGTATTGGTACCATTAAAATAACGACATACTAACCTACCGTGCGCATTATGAAACGAATCATTGTGAGACTAAGCAAAAAAAAAGTTTTTACACGAAAAAATTTGGACTTTATTCCAGAATTTGGCATACCATAGAAATGTTCGAAATTACTTTGTTTCATGTAAGCTTCTCCGAGAGTGACTCCGCCGGTAACTTTACTAACTTCTTCTTATTTGGTTGTCTTCCAAGCCCATGATGATCCTGTTCCTCCTCACTCTCTGTTCGGGATGGACAAGGATGCCACGGTACAATTGGTACAATTGGACCTTTGGCGTCCATGATAGCTCTTGATCGTTGACTCTCCGATCCGTCATCCTTAGTTTTATTGCTGGCTTCAGTTTTCGGTGGTTCTTCAGACTTCTGTTGCTCCATAGCTCCACTATTCTGGGGACTTTTACTCTTATCGTCACAACATCCCATGCGACCAAAATGCATTTGGACCCGAACTTCGCATTGGAGTTCATGAACCAATTTTGCGAGGCGGAGCGTGTCCTGTTCCAGACATTGTAGTTTACAAGTTTGATCAGTATTGTGAGTCGTCACAGTAGTCATAAGGGCTTTGGTGTAGTTTTCCAGCTCTGGTAGTTTACATTCCAACAGACACAAGCGTAGCATTAAATGGTCGACTATCTGTGTCGCAAAAAACAAAAATTTAAAGAAAAAATACTCAATTAATTATATAATGATGATCACCTTCCGTAGCTCAGCTATGGCTTCCGCATTTGGATCTGGAAAGGTTTTATGAAATGTCAACTAATTTGTAATAATCTCAGTGTCCATTTCGTAGATTGGGTCGAACTTACCTGGGGGTGGGGCACATGGATCTTTTATAGTCTCCTGTTGGCAGCATCCTTTCTGGGATGGTTTTGAACCGGATTTACGACCCTCCGAGGGCTTGGACTGTTAAGAATTAAAAAGTATAGTCAATTCACATTCATTAGTCCTAAGCCATGTCATTTTCAAAAGTTGCATACTCCCAAATCCGTGCATGAACATGGACAACCTTCACCTCCAGGACGAGAACCTGGACACGGGCACGCTTCCGCTTGTTCTCCAGGACTAGGGACAAACGGTTCAAAACCTAGATACAATTTTCCATTCCTATAAAAAATCTACTTAATTTTCTTACTTAATTTTTGGATTTCCGGAAACACACTCGTCTTTAACGTTTGTTCCAAACTCTGTAAAAAGTTGTCTCCCCACTTGGAGGATTTCTCGTCCAAGACATTTAATATATTGTTTTTCTGGACTTCCAACTATTATTCCTTCGTCACAACATGTCGGATCTAAAAAATGTCGTAGGTTCATATGGATTATTGTAATTTTGTACAAAGTCTTGTAGTTTACCATCTCCATAACCGTTTGTTTTTGAAGATTGATCTCCCTGTGGCTGCGATGTCTTTGATTCATTACCTCTGCATTTGCATTCTATGTGATAATCATTGTGTCAAAGATAAGCCAAAACTTAAAGCAATCAGTTTGTCATCACCAACCATTGAATTGCACCAAAGCCATTCCACCCGGTTTTTCAAGCTCTGTACCAGGATCAGACTGCGGCATACCAACCAACCCACTGGGAAGGGTGGTGGATGATTGTGGGTGTGACTGGTCTTTAACGGAAGAAACACTGGATGGCTGAGTATATGCTCCGAAAGATGAGGCTTCTTCTGCGGCAGGATTTGCGGTCACTTCTTCCGGTGTCGCTTTGTCACCAACTTCGTCTAAAGTTGGATTTGAGGCTGCTACTGGTACCTCCTCAGTTGCTGTTTTCTTATCATTTTCGTCAGGATTGGAGGCTGGAACGTTAACCGTTGTCTTTTTCTGGTCGGCTTCACTAAGATTGGCGACAGAGGTCTCCTCATTTACCTCTGGTTGGCTGTCTTCCTCAGGATTAGGATTTGAGGTTGGGACCTCATCCGTTGTCTCTGATGGGGCAGCTTCATTTGATGCTTCGGCATTGTCACCTGGCTGTGTGTTGCCATCTCCATTATCTCCATCATTAGGTGTAGGATCTGTGTCGTTGGGTTCTGACATGGCGTAATGAGTTGGCGGTTAAGATAAGATGCGTTGGCACTGGAAGTTCATGCCACCAGTGTTCAAGAAAGCCTCATCAGGGCAGAGAGACGACAGAAAACTGCATTCCCCTGTCAACCGAAAACCAAATTGACTATTTGTCTTCCAAATTCATTGAAAAAAAAATAAAAATGTAGACACAATTTTCAACAGGACAAATTAATAATTAAAGTAAAATCGCATATAACAATAATAATAATCAGAGCGATTAAGCATAAAAGACACAAGTAAGCTACCCGAAGCATGCCCTATACGCAATTCAAAATGGCAGATTCCACCAACGCGGTCAATAATGACGCCTTGAAAGTGATGCAGATTGAGTCCCCACTGACGGAAAACCTCTGCCCCTGGGTGTCCACTGCCACAGATGAAGATGACTACATGCCAGTTGGGGAATTGGAGCCATTTTGTGAATCCTCTGGTCAGATCGGGTTAGTTGATTATCTTGCCTATTCATAGTTACCTTGTCTTGAATTGAAAATAAAAGTTTTTACTTAATTTTAGAGTGGACTCGATTCTGGGAAAACGGGCTGGTGATGAATCCGTGAATGTGGATGACGAAGTCGCAGGTGTTGGAGATAACCTCGGAACTGGTGCCGGTGCCAAAGATGGATGGAAACCTGGAGGTGGTGGTGGTCGAGGTCGAGGGGGACGCGGCGGCGGTGGGGATGACCCTGATGGATTTTCTGCGGAAAACGTTGACCCCACAATTACTCTGGCTTCGATTGGAGGGCTAGGCCAACACATCAGTTACCTACGACTTGCCGTNCTGGCTTCGATTGGAGGGCTAGGCCAACACATCAGTTACCTACGACTTGCCGTAATGTACCCCATTCGACACGGAGAAGGATTGAAGAGATGGGGAATGGAGCCACCAAAAGGAATCATGTTCCACGGGTATATTGTTTGATAACATGAAAATACTTTACTTGGCACATCAAGTAAGATTTCTGGTCAAATGCATTACTTTTCTATTTCTATTTCTTTTATCCAGCCCTCCAGGAACCGGAAAAACGATGCTGGCCAAAGCACTATGCAATGAAATCAGCACAATCACTGGGAAGAAGGTGTCATTCTTCTACCACAAGGGAACGGAGTCAATGGGAATGTATTTTAGGGGAGACGGAAGCCAGACTGAGACAACTATTTGCGGCAGCCGTGGCGAAAAAACCATCCATAATATTCTTTGATGAAATTGATGGCCTCTGTCCAAATCGAGAACGAGCTGCGGAGTCTACCCAGGCCTATGTCACAATCGTCACGGCACTCTTGGGTTTGATTGATTCTGTCCAAAGGGGAGATGTCCTGATTATTGGTGCAACTAATCGAGTAAGTCTCTTAAACTGGATCTGAAGTAAATCTGCATTTTGCAATATATTGAATTATGGCATGGTACTCTTCTCCAGTTGAACGCCATTGATCCCGCTATCCGGCGCCCTGGACGATTCGACAAGGAATTGTACTTCCCGCTTCCGGATAGAAAAAACCATCCATAATATTCTTTGATGAAATTGATGGCCTCTGTCCAAATCGAGAACGAGCTGCGGAGTCCACCCAGGCCTATGTCACAATCGTCACGGCACTCTTGGGTTTGATTGACTCTGTCCAAAGAGGAGATGTCCTGATTATCGGTGCAACTAATCGAGTAAGTATCTTAACCAAATGCGAATCTGCATTTTACAATACATTGAATATTGTCCTCTTCTCTTCAGTTGAACGCCATTGATCCCGCTATTCGACGCCCAGGACGATTCGACAAGGAATTGTACTTCCCACTTCCGGATGAAGAAGGAAGAAAAAAAATCTTGCTGATCCACACTTCCGAATGGGCTCCAGTTGACAAACCTACGACAGAATTTCTGACAATGTTGGCAAAGCGAACGACCGGATTCACGGGCGCAGATTTAAGCAAACTCTGTGTCGACACTTGCCAGACAGCTCTCATCCGATGTGGCTCTGCTTATTCTGTCCGAATCATTCAAGGAGACTGGGAATCCGCTTTTTGTGCAATGAGCCGATCCAGTACAAACGTTTTTGGCTCTTCCCTTTATGTCGCAGACCCAATTCAACCTCTCCTCAAACCTCTTTTCGACAAGGAGACGGGACGATTGGTTTGCAAAGCTGGAAATTTCTTGCCTGATGGAGATCTTGCGACCCAAACGTCCACCAGGATTCAAGGACGGCAGACTTTTCTTGTTTGGGACCAAACCGGATTAATTGACAATTACCATTTGAACACGTTGATGAAAAGTTTCTTGAGTCATCCTGCCCTCAACAAGTACCCGATTTACATCCTGGATATTTCCACAATTACCAAGCTTCACTCTGAACAACGAGCTCGATCGTTTACTGGACTTGTGGATGATGTAATTGGTCAAGTAATCAACTCTTCGAAACCTTGCATTCTCTACATTCCTGGAATAAACGTCCTTCATGAAGCTATTGGAAAATGGACCAAAGAAAAATCTGGAAGTCTTTTTGTCTCGTTGCTGAAAAAGATTGTAGGATCTCAAAAACTGATCCTGGCCTCTTGGATCGGACCAAAGGGAACTTGTCCAGAATTGGAACAACTATTTTGGGAAAGTGGAACCTTGCGAATTCGACAACCAAGCTCTGAAGAAATGACTTGTTTCTTCAATCAATTGTTTCCATCAACAGGCAGAAAACAAAATGAAGTCAAATTTGTTAAGGAGCTTGTTCAGTCCGTGAATGGAAACGAACTTTCCGGAAGTAGTGGATCTCTTTGCAAAATTGTCTCGGAGGAAAGAGGACTTGAAATTGACGAAGAAGAAAGATTTCTTACCCGAATTCCGAGCGATATTGAATGATTATAGGGCAAATTGCTAAAATAAATTGTGACATTATGTACATACGTTTACGGGTCTATATCAAAGTGCAAAGAAAGTAATCTAATCGCAGTAAAACCGAAATATTTTGAATTGAACAAAGCTTTAATTTTATCGTATTACAGCATAACTGACTTGACTCACTTCATAATTGATTTAGTAGACAGTAGTTGACCATGGTTAAAACCTCGAGGACTTGTTTTCTGGTAGAATTGCTGATAATCAGAATAATTCAAAATAATTTCTCTGATGATTGCCTTTAGTTACGTTGATTAAGAAAATTAATTCAAAACGTCTGCCCTCCAGATTATTGCTCACAATAAAAATCTTATTCCTGTAACCCTACTCTTTCAAACTAACCTTATTTGTCAAACCGTGGAGAAAGTTCAGGTAAGCAACAACTATATTCTCACGCTCAGTTTGCATTATTCATAAAAAATGTATTCCTCAATCCTTAGAATCTTCGAATTCAACCCACCACACGCTCTGAAATGGAAGGAACTCATCACCCCCTGAAAAAATCTCCATCTCAAACAAAACTTGGAATCTTCACACCAGACTCACCCGATCATGGCGTTGAAGCTGGTGGAGAATCATCCCTGGCCAACAAAATGGCGTCTGAAAAAATGCATCCGTCACCAGCACCGGAAGGAGGGCACGGAATCCGGGACAAGGATTTTGAAACTTTGTATCAATTTGACCCCACGGCGTTGACACGCCCCGCATCCGCCTTTGAGTGTGGCCCATATCCTCGAGGAAAACTTTTTGATCCGATTTTTGAGATTTTGCAAGCCGACCACACTTTGAAGCGTGCCAGTGAGGAGCAATTGTCACCAGTTTGGGCTCATGCTTCAAGCGATGTCTTGATGTCTTACAAAGATATCGAAAAAGTGACGGAAATGGACACGAATTTCAACATGATCACGAGAAGAAGCGAGCCGGATTGCGGAAGAAATCATTTCCGACATGGAACAAGATTTGGTGGAAGTCCTCAAGTTTAAGGGGGTGGATACGTTTACTCCGTCACCCTCCAAGGTTGGTCGCTTTTACGTCTAAATTTGGCAATGGATTCAACCCTAAAAAAGATGTCGGCTTTAGTTGTAAAATACGAGAATGAATAATATGAAAGATGCTGTTTAAATGGATTTTGTAATGAGAAAAGTTCCTGATAATAAAATCATTTTGTTGCAATTTGGATCGTAGTTGCAATTTGAAATTTGGCATGAAGCATATGTGGAATTTACCTGTATATGTAATGTGACAGATTTCGTAAGAATGGCGAACCCAAATTGTTTCGTAATGATTCATACATGAACTTACGTTGCAAATTATAGGTTCATAAAGAACGGTTTACTGGAAATTCTTAGTAAATCACAAAGCTGAAAGTATATAATTACTATTTTCAAATGATACCGTAGAATTATTTTGTTTATGTTGTGGTTTTACGTTAAAAATCAATTGTCTATGTTTTATTGGTTCATCGATTAAATTGATTTGAAGATGACAGCATGTTTTATTTTTATACTTTGACTGACGTGGACTTTTACGTCAACGGGGTAAAACATTTAAAAATTGCGTTGCATTGCAGAGATCAGAGACACATAGTTTTATTCTTATCAATGATTTATTTGCATGCACTATTTATGGATAGTGTCTGTGGTTGTGTCCCGAATGATCTCACCTATCATACCAATTTAATCAAACTCTTGACGGGTGAAGGACAATAATTTTACTATATTTATTTATTTCGCATATCTTGCGGATGGTCAATAATATTAGTAATTCAAATGGGAGGGTAGCAAATTCTTGTATGTTTCGATCGTTGTTCGATTTCAACAGTATTGGATGCGAATAATTCGCATTGCGAATCCTTCAGAATTGCTTTATGCATCGATGGATCATGACTCAGAAGTCAAACGTTCGGTAAAATAAGTCGGATAAGTACAAATAAGGTTATGCGAATGGATATTCATATAAAACCGTAATCACCTTAGATGTGCTCAATAATTAACTTGCATCATTACGACTCAATAAATCATTCAATGCCGTTGATAAACATTTACAAAACAAATCAAATCGTTTTCGGAACCGAAATGTCATTTGCAGAGATAATATTATTGTTCTTATCATTTTTTGGTCCAGTAGCAGACAGACTGGTGCCTCAGTTCCACGTATTGTATTAGATATCACAAGTCAATAAATAAATAAATCCTTGAAAATGAGTTATCTATTGACGAATATCACAAAAATCGTAAAGATTTTGATGGAAGGCGAGTTGCTTGTCAAGGACTGGAAGCAATTTTGTGATCTACTTGAAATCCCGACGTCGGAAGTCATACGACTTGCATCCCAATTACATAGGACCATTTCGACCTATGACCTTTTTAAAGAAATTTTACTCATATGGGCATCTCGTGTGGGACACGATGCGTCGGTGGACATGTTACAAGAAATACTGAAAACCGGAGACTTTGTATATGTTTCTGGTAAGAAAGTTTAGATAATCCACCTTTATTTGATTCTGATGTGATTGAAGTTTGTTAAATTCGCGTAATATTGTAAATGCAAGAATTTAAAGTAGTATAAATGCTTTGATTTTTATTCACAAATAAGTTTCTGCAAAGTGCAAGAAACATCAGAGTCGCACTATACTTTAAGACCCAAATGCTAAGAGATGACGAATACTATTTTGTGGCGAAGTGCACTTTAAATCTATTTCGTACATTACAATTGTACGTGTTACTCGAACATGGTACATAGCAAAAGTATTTCTTGCAGGAAGTGCATTTTTTTCTTCTATCACACTCTAAAAACTTGCAATGCTTTATTTGTACAGAAAAGCTTGAAGGACTTAACCAGGGCCCCAGCTCAAGAATATGTGACCATTTCGGGGTACAAACACGCATTTTTAATTTCATCGGAAGAAAGTCAGAATTGCAAACCTTACAAAAATTCGTGGATAGTAACGACTTTCTCCTGACAGTAACAGGGATGGGTGGGGTCGGAAAGTCAACTCTACTACAAAAATTTGTAAACGATTTAATAACCACTCGAAATATGAATAATGCTGCTGCCCAAATCCAAGTCATTTGGTTCCAATGCGGTCGCGAATCCAGCTTAAATAAATCCATTCAAGAACTTGCAAAACATATCCACATCCCTGAATTTTCAACGTCTTTAGAACTTTTTCAAAAATGCATTCATACCATTCAAGATAAGACCAAATCCCACTGCCAAAAAATTCTGTTGGTGTTTGATGACGTCGACAATTCCGACCATTCAGATTTGACTGAGATTTTAAAATTCTTGAATTCAGTCACCTCAATAATGCCAACAAACAATAAGATTCCTGTCATATCAATCGTGACCTCGACACTTCGTCCCTTAATGAAATACTCCAAAAAATCATTGTGCCTTGGTTTTTTTAATGAAGTGGAAGGAATTGAATTTATTCTGGCCACGTTGCACCCAGATCTACCCCAAGATCTCGAGGTACTCAAGAGTTTATGTCGATTAGTAGAAAATTTACCACGAACTCTACATCAAGCTGTTGACAGGATTAACCAAAAATATTTGGATGGCGTCAAGGCGTACGGAGTACAAGACTACGTTCGAGATTTGGAATGCGGGTCGCCAAGAAGAAAGCGGGCATTACTGGATCATCCCTTATCCCCGGCTGAGCACAGTGACAATGATCGCACCACATTTGACACTTGGAGGTCAAGCATACGACACCTAAGTCGGATGGGGATTGAGGGACGATGGGCTGTCAAATTGCATAAACTTCTGTCTTATCTGGATTCTGAAGAAACTTCACTCCCAGCCCTAAAGAAAGTTGTGAATAGTGCAACATTCTTCCCGCTGGATGGTAGGTTACTAAAATTGCTTCCAATTGCAAAACTGAATTAGAACTAATTTACATTTGAATATTAAAGGTACCAAGAAAATCAAGCTGACCCCCACTGCCGACGACAGGCTAGAGAAAGCCTTGAAGTTACTCAAAAAGCAGCATTTGGTGGATATTGACCTTGTAAAACAACTTCTTCGTACACATCGGATGTTAAAGGAAATCACGCGGATCCAAATTAACCCAAAGTCGTCCCAGATCCTATCCGAAGTTTTGGGGAACGCTCAACTCCACCTGTTAAATTGCACCGATAAGAACAACATAACTTGGGATGAGGATGTTGTCCGCATTTTAACCGACATCTGGAAGCAAGTAGTCCTCCAGTTCCATGACCTCGTGGAGAGATATGCGCCTATCGGAGTGCTTTGTGTATCTCAAACCAATTGCCCTCTCCAACTCTTATCAACCACGGTGGAAGAAATGGCGTCAATATTCCCAGAAAGTGATCCACTCTTCATCACTGCAAAAATCAATTATTTCTCCAAACTTTGTCAGGATGAGAATGGGAACCATGATGAACTAGGAGAAGGAGTGGATCTGCTACGGTCACTGGTGGCACAGGTCTCCAATTTCTTGGGAGAAACACATCCTGAAGTCCTCCGAGCTAGAGACTTGCTCCAATCCGCTCTTAAATCTAGGTCACGTCTTTCCCAATTTATTCAAGTTGCGGAAGACTCTTTATCAGCAGTAGACGAAATTTGTCCACTTTCCGAAGGCAAGATAACAAAAATTACTTCAAATTGGGAACGCTTACGAACAAAAGCAAAATTATGAGGTTGCAATCGAATACTATTTGGGAGCCCTTTGCTGGAGCAAAGTAGTAATGAAGGATCAACCACAAAATGAGGAGACAAACATTATTGATAGGATAAAGCATTGTTGTCATCTAACCGGAAAATGTATCGATGAGATCCTAGATGTTGATGTGCATACGGAAGAAGCAATCGGGTCACGCGATAAGTCAGTGACAGATGCCAAGCTTGGATTTAAATGGAGACAATTCTTCAAAAGATTTGCAGAAAAAGTAAAGAACTTTGACGCTTCAGACGTCAACCGTATCGTCAGCGCTATGAGACTGGATATGCTGCCACATCGATAGAAATATGAAAATCTTGCAGTTTTCTTAAAACCGCAAAATAGTTAGAATTTCCAGTAATAAAAAATTCATGATCTTAGAACAACTATGCATAATCCTTGTACTGTGAGAAAGACAGATCATTTTCTGATGATCAACTCAATCCTTCTAGAAGGTTCCAGCCAGCCTTGTTCTTATTAGGTTCCAGCAGAGCTCTGAACACTAAACAGCAATATATGCCAAACAACATATTGTTGAGGTGGTGCAATTGCAATTTATTGCTGAAACTCAGTAATTCATGGGTTTAATACAGATATTCTATGCACACCACCCTCCAATTTTCCATTCATGCACGCAAGTTAGTCCTTCCATTTATGATGTCACTTACCATATTTCCTTTGATAAAATTAAACCCTGCAATTTCTACACTCTGCAACAACATGTTGTTTTATTTCCATACAAGTTTTAGACGGTGGAAACTAAAAGTCCAGCTCCAGCATGGAAAATGAGAAAATGGATTTTACTATATAAACTAATGGCATATGAGCATTATGTTACCTTCTCTTATCACAAGATTTCCTGCAACAAACCAAAGTTTCCAAATTTTTTTTAATTTAAAATTCTTAAACAATCTCCCAAACCTCTCAAAATGACTCCAATTGCTCTTGCCTCCCTCTGCCTCACCCTACTCCTGACCACGGCTCCATCCCGTATTGACGGCGTTGCAACCGTAAATTTGGGCTCTGCTGCAAACTACGTTATCCTTGCCAAAACCGGGATAACCACAACCGGAACGACATCCATCGTTGGAAACATTGCCATCAGTCCAGCTGCCTCCACTGCCATGACCGGGTTCGCCTTTACCTTATCCGGCGACGGGACTTATTCTACCAGTCCAATAATTGCGGCACCGGGTAAGGCTTACGCCGCTAGTTACGCCTCACCAACCCCGGCCACTCTTACCACAGCCATTTCCGATATGCAAGCTGCTTACACCGACGCCGCAGGGCGTCCTCCACCAAACGCTCTTAATCTTGGGGCTGGGACACTGAATGGACAAACAATTAGCGCAGGTCTGTACAAATGGACGACTCCTGTCGCCGTTGGTGGCACGGTCACCATTTCCGGAGGGGCTACTGACATTTGGATCTTTCAAATTCCGGGAACACTCACATTCGGTTCCGGAGCACAGATTGTTCTTACCGGGGGTGCGAAATGTTCCAACATCTTTTGGCAAGTTGCAGGACAAGTAACGTTCGGAAGTAGTTCAAGTCCTCAGGGAATATTTCTTGGGAAGACGGCAATCGTTTTTAATTCTGGAGCTACTTTATCTTGTGGAAGAGCTTTGGCGCAGACGGGAGTCACGATGATTGGTAATGCGATCACCAAGCCTTAATTGTGATAGTTATTAGGAGCTTACTTTTTTGGAAATATTTATTTATTTATATGCATTCTATTTAATTATGACTGTAATGTGAACTTTTGAATATAACATTGAATTTAATAAACCATGAAATGACTCAGTAATGCATGTCGTAGCTGCTGGAACAATAATTCTTGATATGAATAGTGAAAACCAAATGTGACCGTGTTTCAAAGTTATAAAGTAATTTACGCTAATTATGTCGAAATTACTCTGGCACATTTTTATAGCTTTTACATAGAATAGCTAAAGAGTTAGTTACATGAATTCTAAATACTTGCTTGTTAATACATAGATTTTATACTGAAAGGGTTAAGTTTTGCTCCGTATCCCGATTATCCATCCGACAAAGCCATCCTACCGACAAAGAGCGAACTAACTTGGATTTGTTGATGTTTTTGAATTTATAAGGTGTCAAAGAACTCTTTACAACTAATCTTAATCACAACAAAATGTAGGAAACAATCAGACTATTAAATTACATTTTTTTGATTTCCATAATAATTTCAACGTATACCACTAACTAGTGCCTCTAAATACTTGTTACAAGTATGGCTCACCAGAAACTTTAATTAAAATGAACATAAGCGATGTAGAGGACTACAGCGGATCCTCCGATGCCGAGGAAGACTTGTCAATCCGGTAAAATAAAAGTTTGCCATTCTATTTTTCGCACGATTTCCACGCCATTTAGTAAAATTCAGATCGACACTTAATTGTACTTGCAAATTAGATAAATACTTTGCCATGCAGAATAAATAATTGTAATGCTAAATTAGTAATGTTTATGCATACCCTAGGATCCTTGAAGTATCCAAATCTCCTCCCAAAGAGGATCTCGTCCCCCTACTAGACTGTCCGGTGTGCTTTGACCTCGCCCTTCCCCCAATTTATACGTGTTGTTTGGGTCACATCATTTGCGGCTCTTGTATCCCTCTCCTGAGAACGTGTCCCTTGTGTCTCCAACATATTGGGACGGGGAGAAATTTTTTTGCAGAAGACTTCCTTAATAAGAGTATCATCAAGTGTAAGTATCAGGAGGATGGGTGCTTGGTGGAACTTCCGGGGACGAAGATAAGGTCACATGTGGAGGAGTGTTGTTACAGGTGAGATGTTTGCAGAGATGTAAATTTGCAGAAGTGCAAATTATGAGGTTGTAATGTAGTTTTGGGCTAAGGAACAGTTTTAAATGTGATGATTTTGTTTCTTGTAGACCGTTGAAATGTCGATTGTGTGGGGTGAAAGTAGGTTTTTCCGATATTGACCAACATTTGCTCAGAAAACATAAGATAAGTCGGTGGGACTTGAATGATGAGGGGTACAGGATTTTGATGTGTCATAAGCTGAGGGCAAGAAATCCAAGTAAGTAATTTCAACAAATTGTGAAGAAAGCTTTAATGAAGGTTTGATAATTAAAATTTGACCATGTGCAGATCGTCGCCGACGTGTTCCAGTGGATGATTGGAGTGGATTTTGGATGTCGGGATATTTCAAAGTGTCAATACTCATTGTGGCCTTTTCCATATCTATTCTAATGGACCATGCTTTCTTTGATGAATCAGACCTTACTCTAGTTCTACAGTCTTCGGTGATTTCCGCAATTTTAAATTCGTCCAATGTCGTTTCCTACATTCCGATGTGTCAGTCACTTTTTGCCATGTTATGGAAATGATGTCAATTTAGTTAGTTTGATGGTTGCTCCTGTTTCTAATTTTTATACTTTATTTATTGTTCATCTTTAATGTGAAATGAATTAACCTAAGGCTTTAAGAGTGCTATTCAATTTATAAAATTGTATTTAATTGGTGCGTTAATGGAAATTATACAATCAGTTTGTACTCATTAGTAAAAGTTACTATCGGATTATTGGTTATTTTAATTACTTAATTTAATCGGATATTTATTACGAAAGTTTAATAGCCATTTTATGGCCAACATCGTTGGCGTGATACCTTCATTTTACTGCTGAGGAAAATTACTGCTGAGGAAAATTAACCCAAGGATAATTTTCGATTTATTCAATTTAGTGTAGAATATTTTAGAGACATTTGGACTTTTCTCTTAATGACATGTCATTAGTAAAAGTCCAACAGGCTGGGTAAAAGAATTGAAGGACAATTTTATAGTCAACAACGATTTGGCGTAAGCACAACTATCGTAGTGAGAGTTCTAAAAAAAGGAGAAAATGGCAAAGCACATAAAAAACTGGGTTGAATTTATTTTTCCATTCCAGCAACAATTTACATTTATGCTCAGCCATCGACTTGGATAAATTACCGTAAAATTGGACCTTCCAAGATGCAGAATTCTCCCAACCAGCACATCCCTTTTAAATTGAAGGCATATCTAAAAGGAACGGAAGGACTCAATTCGTTGGGCCGAATGATTTTAATAGTCCCCCAATAAGGCATCATTAGACCAGACAAGGACTCGGAAATGCAATTATGTTAAGTGAGATAGGAATGGAAAGCAAAACGAGGTTTTGCGTTCCCTTCTTCGTAGAATTTATCTGTATTTTGTTGTCTAGATGAGTTTTCTAGTCCAGTTTGGTTTTGAGTCTAATGGTTGCAAAGCATCATTAAAATTCCATTCTCTTCTACATTACCCCATCCTAATCCAATACTCATTAAATGACTCAATTCTCTGTGGAGTGGTGTCCACAGGGTATTAGTAACCAGTTCGTAGTTAGTTTGTGAAACATACTTTTGTCCTTCAAGTCATTATCCACAAAATCTATCCAATTCAACTCAAATACAGTTGAGCATGGCAGTTAGTCCCGTACAATTGTGTACAATGAAAACGTGAAGGATAGAGAGTGGGTGGATGTAAATGGAAGAAAGCAAAAAGTCCCAATTACCGTAACAGGGAAAGTTTTGGACTCGCTCATTCTTTTGTACTTTGTTTAACAGACTTTCTCTTAAAATCTGAATTTGGCTGAATTTGCCTTGTGAGGCATTCAAACATTGTCCTGAACAAATTGCCTTGTCGCAATAAAACATTGGAGGACTGACCCATTTTTTTAAAGAGGCTGTTTACTTGGGAGTGAATAATGCTTGGGTACATGATCAAAATTGTCTGGAAAATAATTGAATGAATAACATTTTCAATTTGCAAAATGCGCTGTGCAGCGACTTTCTCCAGGAGAATGTTCAGGAAGTTGGGTGGCACTACAAAGCTCTGGATATGGGTGTCTTTTGAGAATAGAAAAATTTGGAAATTTATTCTTCACTTTTTTTCATAAATCAATGCGTGTAAAGTAAATCAATTTCTTTTTTCGGCCGATAAGCAAAACAAACGAAGCGGAACTGGTCTTGAGGGAATATACTACGAATGGTAGTAAGTCAACATCTCCCATAAATGTCAAGTACGCCTGCATGGCTCGGCCTCGTTTTTTTTCATTCTTAAAATGTGGGAGTACTATGTAAAGTAAATGGAGGGTTGTTGTGCAATCATTTTAAATGTATCGATTTACTACGTGATTTCTGCTCGTTCCAAATTCTGCTTTCTTTAGCACATGTTATATGTAAAAAAAGAAGTGCAGATTTATTCAGCCCGAGTCAGTTTTGGCGATCAGAAACTAAAAAATAAGCCAAAATTGAATTTGAACTAAGAAGTTTTCAATCAAAGTTTGAAGAGTGTATCCAAATTGGGTAGAGTTTTTAAAAAAATTCAGTACATTGTAATATCTTATTTTTTTATATTGTGAAATTCGGAATAAATATGAAAAAAAATTCGGAATCCGAATTCAACAATAATTGGAAATATATTTGTAAAATAATTTTTTTCGGAAGCTGCTATCGTCCAAACTCCATGCCGGATTGTGAATGTAACCAAGAAATATAGACAGACTTGACAATTTCATATGTCAAAGTTCGTTCTAAAAAACAGGAAAACCCCGAGTTCAGACTATTCTGTTCCTTTCTGAGACAAAAAGCAGTTTCGCACAGAACACTCACCAGACCAAGAGCAGACCTAGGAAAATTCGGTGACCGAATTTGGCACGCTACCCACTCCCGTCTTTTCCTTTCCTTTACCATTTCACCATCCATATCCATCTATTCCTGTTATATGTGCGTCTTCGTCCCAGAACTACTGGGTTTGGATTGAAGTGTAGAAAACTGAAATTTGGGACTTGGCCAACTTTTCACTACTTTCTCCACCCGGGAGAGAAACATAACGTCAACGTGCCACATAGCCATCCTGGTGTTACGTTAGTCCAGTCAGAAAATAAGTTGCATACAGAGAAATCTGTAAAATTTAACATTTAACTTACCAAGGTTAATAGCTAGCCTCACTAAATTGTGCAAACTAAGTGGTGGTGGTTGTACAAAGTTAAAGCATTTTAACAAAGAGTTCAACCTTCCCATGGTGAGATTGGGATTTTAGGTGGACAACAGGAAAGAGAATTCTGAGTCATAAACGATCTCCTCTGTTCTGACTGATCTCTACTACACTCTGGTTATATAAGGGAAATAGACGATATAAGCAAAAACAGGTAAATGATGTGAATGTCATGTGCCACAGTGTTTAAACGCAGTGGATTGAGTGAATGTACGTAAAAAAGAGAAAAGTGGTGATAAAATTGTGAGATTACATTTTTACTGGTGCTAAAAAAATTGGAATAGAAAAATATATAAAGGACAGGAGTTGGTATCGAAAATAATTTAGTGTGTACTTCAGATTTCAATTAACTTCAAAATATCCTGGGTACGTAAAATTGGTAAGTGTTTTTTCTTTGCCAATTGTTCGTCAATTTGCTGTACAGAGTTTTATAACATATTATAGTGCACCCAAACTTTGGAATATACTTGAATCATTTAAATTTCTGGAGGTTTGTTAGAGTTTGAGGAAATTTTGTAATTTGATTAAGTATACCGAAGAATTGCCAAGTTTAAGACAAGTTCGCTTACTCAATTATTCTTGGTTTAATATTCGTTTCGTACTATTGGGCACACCTAAAAAGTTAAAGATATACTTGGTTAGTAACTTTTACCAGAATTTCATTAAAACGTTAATCAAACAAATCAACCCGAATCTTTTAAATATTTATGAACTTTTTATTCACTTTTTCGCAAAAAAAGCGCCGTTGTTTTATTTTTATGTTATTTTAAAAGCTGAAATGACTAGATACACAAAGCCCATGGGTTTGTTTTTGCATTTTGTTTTGTTTAATATTTTATTTAGATGATTAACGAGTTATTTGATCGGTAGGCTAATTTATTTCAATAATTTAGCATCAGTTATAAAATAACAATGCGAAGCTTTAATCAGTGCATTTGCTTGTAATGAAATGTAACTTGATATTATCAACTTGATAACACGGATTGAGTGAGGTTAGGTGTAAATGACAACTTGGGATGACATTATTAAAGCGGAGCAATAGTACAAATA
>JAAXNX010001194.1:0-19321 GCA_036491905.1 Folsomia manolachei
CATCTTGAACTTTGGTCTTGGTGTAATATCTCTTTGTTTCTTTCTTAGTGACAAAATTCGGCTTTATCTTTATCATTTTATGAGGACAATAAATAAGGCAAAACACATTTCTTTAAGCATTCGAAAGACAATATCAACATAAATCCTAATCTATGACGGATTCGTCCGTGTTTGCATAAATTGAAAATATTATAGGAGTCTGCCTCCGGATTTCAGAAAGCTTTCCAGTTTTCTTAGAATACAAAACCTTATCCAGGCTTATCTGATGGTCATATCTTTTGGATCATGTAAAACAATCCCTTCTGTTTCGGAGAAAGAGATTTTTGCGTGGGTAGAGGAAAAGAGGAATTGGCAAAAAGAAAAGTTTGACTTAATGCGGTATCCCAAAAGTATGATACAAAACAAGGGCCCTCATAAAAGATTCAGGTACCGGTTGGTTGTGGAACAGTTGAAGTATCTCTTACCTTGTGAAATGTCTTTATTTATGGTTTTTATCCTTTTTTTATAAAACCTGTGGCGTTGATTTACCGATTTAAGTGGCACCGATAAGATATTGTGCCCATGCTGTGATTTAGGATTTATCAAACTTTCTCCTAGCTTTATGGCCCGTTACCCACACTTTGCAATTTCAGTGCCAAAACGGACCCATATTTTGATTCAATAATGGAGTCACTACTGCTAATAAGTAAATAATATTAGGATAGAGTTTTGTGAAGGATCAAGTAATTACTTACATAAAGCGGTAAAATTACTCCATGCAACGTGCTTTTCCGTATAAATTATAGAAACTGTTAACATTGCCCATGCCAAAGAATCTTTTGAAATATCAGCCACCTTCCTCCAAACTCATTATCCAAAGTGAAAGCTGTAGTAAAAAAATAGTGAAAGCAAAATTCAACTGCCTGAAAATCATGCATTTCCTTCTTGTCATTGTTTCCTCATATTGACAAAGTGATAGAGAACTGGTTATAGTACACAATAGTGTTCGGGAACTGGCTGATTCTCCGTAAAAACAGGTGAATCATGCAAATCACTTAATGAGAATTGGACATGCATGAGAGTCAGAATTATGTCGTAATCAACAATCAGCACTTACACGCTTGCTGTCATTCTCTTCTAAATCAACTGCCAGTGCCGTCCTGAGTACTAAATGGATTCCAGGAATATTGAACGATTAACAACAATAAAAGTCAAGTATCAAACCATTTTTGTATGGAGTGGATGGGTGAAAGTCACGACATTTTGATGAAAAGGCGAAAAATATACGAGTTATTTTGCATCAGTCTGAAAAATTTTGTAAATTCTTTGTCATTTTGTTGATTTGTCTGAACAAATAGTGATTTCATATTTTATTTAAATTAGTCCTGGCCTGGAATCTTTTATTTTGTTGAAGTTCAAAATGGATGAAAAAAAAGATATGTAAAATTGAAATGGAGAACATTATCCTACTGAAACCTCAAGTAAACCGGGACAAACTTTGTCTAATGATTCCGACACGAGATGAATGACAAAGAGATTAACTTGCCTTTCCTCGCTTTTCTACTAATGATCAACACAACAATTCTTTCTTTTTTGGTGTCATTGGAGTTGGTTTCGAGTACTTTTCCAGTGAAAGTTCTACGCTTTATGCTTTCACCTGTAGGAATTCCATAAAACTTGATGGTTTGTATGCTTTCTCTATCCAGTGAAACTTTCACCATTGTATTTTTGTTTTTATTCATGTCCAGGTCATGGTAAGCGGAGTGGAGGCGGACTGGAATGGCGACCTGTGGATTCATTCTCGCCAAACCGCGAGTTCCACCCGCAGCCAGATTTCCTGGATGGTTTTGGCACCCTGGAGAAAAGTCCGGGTCGCTACCTCCCTTTGAGAACGACGTCACAGGCGTTGAGAGCGAGGTTTCATGTCGACGGGGTCCCAAATCCAAATAAAAACATTCCTTCTCAATATCTTGCGTATTTTGGAGGACAAAGGACTCCGCTTCGAGTGGGAGGAGATGGTCCAACCCCACAATTTGCATTACCCTCGCTTCACAAGGTTAAACGAGAACAATGGCTGGATGACAAAGATGCGGAATTTGGGTCCTCTCAACAGGAGGGCCAGGAACAAGGTTTTCTTTTTATTAGAAAGACACTTGTTGTGGAGAAAGTAAGGATTACAGGAGAAAGTTGTAAATTGCAGACAGACGAAATGATAAGGTTGGAGAAAGTGAGCCAAGTAACAGTTTNCGAAATGATAAGGTTGGAGAAAGTGCTGGAGAAAGTGAGTCAAGTAGCAGTTTGTCATCCCAAATTATGGCAGACAGCTCCATTTTTGCGAGAGACAGGAAATTGTGAGTTTTGATTAATCACATGGATTTCAAAATCTTAATTTCTATTTTTTCTAAAACTACAGAAATAAAATGGACTCCGAATCGTCACCGGAAGATTTCCTACTACAATCTAACTCAAACGATGGAGGCGACGAGTTAAGGAGCCCACAAATATTGGGAAGAGGCAGAATACCATAAAATATTGTCCGCATTCAGATAACTACCTTATCCAGTTGGACCTCGTCGTCACTACCTTAAAGTAAATGAGTCTTCTTACAAAGGTTGCTCTGGTTTGGAATGGAATAATTTGCATTCCGCCATAAAATAAGGTTTAATAAAACAACAATAAATGTAAAAGTAGAGTGGTTAGACAACTCTTAACCTTTAATGGATTTTTTAATAGTCAACTATTTAAAATTAGCTATTTCCTAACTTATCAATGATAAACTCCTAACCTTAGGTTGAGAACTGTGGATAAAAGTTTTATCATAAAAGACAGATTTAATTTAACACTTCGGTTCCGAGGATACAATACCAAGTTATATTTACAGTCATGAATGGGACGAGGATTTAAATGCAAGCTAATGCCAATTAAATAAGTAGTTGAATTAGTTTGTAAAGTAGTTTATAGGAAGAGGCTGGAAACGGAAATTGTTGCAGTTTGCAAAAAAATATTTGCAATTTATTATTGCTATCGCTGTACGCCAAATTATGACACAAAAGTATGAAATCTGTAATTTTGAAATAGTAGCCCCATTAAGTGATACAACAAAATGGCCAGGGTGTATGATAGATTTAATAAAACTTTTACTTTTACCCAACAAAAATTAATCGGAGAATATTTGCTCTAATTATTTATGGAGGATTGGCATTAAATCTCAGGAGCCATGAGTGAGGAAAGTTGGGTTGCAAAAATTAACCGATTTGTTATTTAACACAAATGGGTGGCATTCATTCTATCACTAAAATTACAAATAATCGATAATTCGCAGGATCTCTTGACGAAATTATAAAGTTCTTCACTGCAACATGCATCCATTAAATTCTGGTATTTGACAATGTTTCTCAAAAACCAAAAGTCAAACAAACTTCGCACAATTGCAAACTAGTGACCACTCTGATGAGAATTTTACATGTGGATCGTCTGATGAGATTTTTTTGCACGTGCAAAAAGCCACTTGAGCCTATTTATGTCAAATAATATCTGCCAAACAGCAGATCTATCTTTTTCAACGCCAAACAGTTGTCTTTATCTTCTGTTTGAAACTGACTCCATTTTATTAAACAGGATAAATTTCTATACTCCATATCACAATACAAGCCAATAAAGTTTTCAAAGTATAACTAAACTATTTAAGAATAACCCAATAAATGATAAGTGTCTTATCATAATACACCAAAAGAATACCCAACCAACACTAGATAAACATTGTAAATAAACTTTTACTTTCACCCACAAAAATAGATCCTTACTCTAATTATTGATAGAAGATTGACGCCTCATTGATCGAGTTAGTCTGGGTGGGGCTGGCTCGTCGTCAGAATCTTCCTCCGAGTCCTTGGTCCCTTTTCCGCCTCCCTCTTCTGAGGATGAACTAATCGTTCGTGCCCTTCGAGCTGGCGTTGATGTTTTCTTGGCTGGTTTCTTAACTTCTGACTTGTTACTGGTAACCACTGCGGCAAGAGACGCCATTGACGCGGAAATCTGGGATTTGCCAGGAATTGAAGGCTTGGAAGTTTCTTTACCCGAGGAATTTGTCCTTCTACGGTTTCGAGTTTCTGGTGGGGCTGGAGCTTCTTCGTTGTCGAGCGGTTTGGATGTTGAGGAGGTCGACGTTTTCTTGGGCACTTCATTGTCGCCTTTGGACTTCTTAACTTCGTTGTCACCACTTTTGGGCAATGTTTTCTTGGTAATAGGCATGACACAGGTCACAGTTCCACCCCCACCCACAACTCCTGTTCCACCCGGATTCGGGGCGGGTGTTGACTTAAGTCCAGCAACATCCCCAGATTTGGCAGGTATCGCCCCCTTATTTTTACCCGCAGACTCGGAATCTCCTTTATTTTTTGCACTATAAGTTTTAGGCTTGGTTTTGGTCTCCTGCACGGAAAGTGGGGGTGTGACAGGAGGCTTCTTTTTGTGACTTTTCTTCTTCGGTGGGACTTCACCCGTAGATTCCTTCTTCTCCTCCGCCACTTCCTGTCCTCCTCCCACTCTTATCTCGGGAAGTGGAGGGACAGAAGACTTTCTTGCAAAGACAGCGACCGGTTTCCCTTCCACACTTCCTTTGGTTGAAGAACTTGTGATAATTATCAATGGAGACTTGTCCGATTCCTTGCTTATCTTTTTAATATCTTCTAGATTAGGCAGTGGAGGAGCTAGCGATGTGACTCCCGTAATTATTGGGAATGATTGTGGGACTGGAATTTGACTCTGCTGAGTCTGAACCTGGGGTCTGGGCTGATTCACGGTAATTGACATTGTTCCCTGTGGATTGGGAGTGGATCCTGTAAAATACTGGCCACCTTGCTGCTGGACATTTCCACTCCCTGGACCCTGACTCATGTACACCTGACCTCCAGCTCCAGGCCTTACTAAACTCTGCAACTGCATCGGATTCATCTGCTGACCTTGATAAAGTCCTCCTCCTGCCCCCAAATTTGTCGATACCACCGGCATCTGACTCTTGAGTACAATATTGACCGGCATACTCTCCCCGGGGACGTTACAACGCAACACTCCCCCAGCAAAGAGACTCTTAACATCCTCCGTACTCAACGTGGTGGCAATCGTTTTATCCGCTGTTTTAAACACGACATTAGCCTGTGCCCCCTCACCCAGTACCGGCATTGGAATGGAGTGTGGTCTAGGACCGAATTGATGGACCACAGAAGTTCCCAAACTTCCCGAGTAATTCGTCGTGGACAGCGTCGCCGTTCCAGGGACGGAGCTGGAAATTGTCGTGGTCCGAAGGAAACTGGGATGAGGAGGGAACTGGGGACGATAATTTGGATGTTCCATAAAGTTTGGAATTCGGACGGCTGGAGCAGAAGTCGCCATATTGGAGAGAAGTTGGGATGCGGAGATTCTCGGAGTTTTTGGATCATTTCCTCCCTTGATAAGAGTCACATTCAGATCCGGCGGAAGTCCAACGTTTTCTGCATCAATTTTAGAACCGGGTTCCACCACACACGGCGCGGCATAAGGTGCGGAGCTGGGTGGGGTGTGAGATGACTGGAAAACGGGGCCAACACCAGACGGAGACAGAAGGCGAAGAAGTTGTGGCGAACCGGGTAGAATGGAGCCCGGGCTTTGTCCCTGGATATTGAGGAGATGTCGCTGCATAACGGCTTGATGTTGGATGACGTATTGTCGCATGGAGTCAACGGATGCAAAGGCAGGAATCACCGGACCAGAGACTGGGGTTGCTGTCGCCCCACCGGCTAAGAGGGTGGTGGGTGATGGAACAGCAGAAGGTGGGTGTGGAGTTCCTCGAGGCGGTGGCGGAAGTTGGAGTGGAACACAGCCGGTAGTTAATTGAAGAATGGAGGCAGACGGTGGAAGAGGGAGAGAGGAGGATGGTGACGATTTTTTAGGGTATTTAACTTTGTTGGATGGACATGGACGTTTCTTCTTTTCTGGAGTGGATCCAGAAGGTGAAGTGGTCCCTGGTGGAGGTGCTGGCAACGGAGGTGAGAGCAAGTTGTGGAGAAGGCCACCCTGAAATTATATAAATTAAACTATAAATATTTCATTATCTGATTATTTGTTTGAAATTTATTTCCAAATATTTTGTAAATATTTTCCATACCGGTCCCGGTTTAGCTCCCAAATAGCTCAAAACCGGACTGACATATTCTTCCATATCAACATCTAAACTTTTTCGGATGGAGTCGTCTACAAAACCAAAAATAAATCTCATGATCCTCTTTTCCAAATAAAGCCAATCATTCTCAAATAATTACCTCCCCCACCCACACTGCTTTCACTCGGTCTCTTAATCTTCTCCATCCTAATCTTTTTACTCTTCTGTTCTCCTCCATCCTTTCCCGATCCCTTCCTCTTTTTCCCTTTCTCTCCCTTCGGCGTTAAATTTAAGGACGAAGCTCCACTCCCCGAATCGTCCAGCCCTTCACCAAAAGGAACAAAGCCAGTCAGTGACCCATCTCCTGGTTTACTCAGAAGCTTGACATCCTGTCCCGAGTAGAACGATCCGGAAGCCGTACTTCCCGTGCTTATCATCCTGTTCCGAACCGCCGCATTTTCCTTCCCTTTCTCACTAACTTGTCTCTGTTTGACGGTCATCTTTAGACCGGGATGTCTCTGAATCATAGCGACCGAGCTATGCTTAGAATGGAGGTTTATAAAGTAGGCCATTTCATCCAGGAGACATTTATCCACCCAGGACTGCGTTATCAGGAGACGTTGTCGATGATAGCGAGAGATTCTTAGATTTTTATCCCCACTTCCAATCACTACCATGGAGGATTCACAGCTCAACTGTTTTCGTAGCAGTTCCATATCCGTGACACTGAAAGAAGGGCAACGTTCTTAATTTTTGTCGAAAGTTCGCCAATAATATTGTTGCCAAACGTTTACTTACCTAACGTCTGGCGACCTTCCCCCAATAATGAAAAGAATGGGTTTCTTAAGTTCTAGAATCTGATCTTCTAACGTTCCACGAGGTCCTGCTAGACCAAAGAGTGGGAATCCAATTGCAACCACACCTTCGACTGGGCAGGAAACCGCGGCCGTAGCGGCAACAATTGAGCCCGTTCCCCAACCAATGAGAAAAAGAGGTTTGTCTGGATAAAGTTTTCGACTCTCCGCTATCTTCGCTTTTGTCAGGGTTGTGAGAGTTTGAGCATATTTTACGACGGAGCAATTCCTTGCGGAGGAGTGAAGGCTGAGCGTTATGACCTGGATAGTAAAGGAAACGATGAATATTTTGCAATAAATTTTGCAGCATAATTCTGCCAAAAATCGTGTCAAAATCGTCACCTTTCCCATTACGCCCAACATGGCCAAGAAATTTTTGTAGCGCTTCGCCGTGCTTGGCGAGCTAATCGGGGAGACGCAAGGAATATACAGGAAAATCGGGTTACACCCAAGTTTCTTTAACTTTGTGTGATGCACCACAGGAGAGAAAGGATCCCACGGTTTTTTCAGTAAAAGAGTCAACGCATCCGCACAAAGATTGTTGGTCTTCTTGGCAAGAACTTCCTGAAGGGCAGCTGCCTTGGCGAAAGCTTCCTTTTTACTTTTATCATCTAAATTAGTGGCATTATCCGAAATTGAGGATAACACCTCAATCCCGGGTGCGGAAACGGAAGGAGAATCACCTCCCGTGGAAGAGAGCATCTCTGGCAAGTATTCTTCTTCAATAAGCGCAGTTTTGTAGGAAAGAACAATCATTTTATCGACAAGGTAGGGCGCGTAGGACTTCAAAGTCTGGAAATTAGGAAGAAATTCATCAATTTTTGGGATTTCCATTAATTTAAGTTCCTTTTACCTGTAAAACATCCAAATAAATGGCAAGATAAGTCTGATTCAGGCCTTCAATCAGTACTCCGTGGAGCCATTGAGTTAATTTAGTATTCCATTGGATAAGAGAAAGAGCACTGCGGACTTTGGTGGCGGTTTTGTCCAAGGAACAGCGACGAAGAACGGGTTCTCCAGGATTATGGTCGTATGCTAGGCGAGAAAGTCGTTCTAAATGGAGGGCTTTTAATACGTTGTCAAACAGTTTGCGTTGGATGATAGTCCAGCCCGTTCTAGAAATAGAAGACAAAATAACCAGTTAATAAGTTGCCAGAATCTCAGATAAGCTACTCTATTTGCCAAAAAAAGCCAAAAAATTTGGCGAACTTGACTAAACGACAAAATTACTAAAATGAAGTTGACATTACCTCACAATCTGCTCCTCCCAATCATCATCTTCATCCGTAGCCTTAATAATTTTGGAATGTTTATCACACTGAAGCATGAGATTCTTCGCCTTAGTTCCATCGTACGGAATAACTTCTCCCGGAGTCGGACTTCCAACCACATCAACATCCTCCTCAGTCTCGTCATGAACCTCCCAATACTTTTTGGACGGCGTGGAACACCTCTTCGGAGCCTGTGGGACTGGAGGAGGTCCTGGCGATGATCTGGCTGCCACTCCTCCGACCGCACCACCTCTGCAATTACAAAAGAAACCGTTAAAAACCGTAACATTTCATCCTCCTCCCCGAAATTGCTTACTTGAGCAAATACTCCAACTTAGACTTGACCGGAGGCGAACTAGGCGGAGGTAAGGAAACCGGAAGTACTGGCGCCGGTTGGATATGAACCGGAGGCAAGAATTTATTGGGACTTATCAACGACTCCGGAAAGAACTGCGCTTTATACTCATCCTTAGGTCCGAAAAGGTGACGAAAAGGCTGAACCTTGGACCGATTCGCGGAATAAAGCACCTGGCAGTAGTTGTGGTCCAGATAAACCGCGTTTAAAATGTCCTTTGTCTGCATTAAGGTCAAAAATTAGCACCAACTTTGCTTATCCAACGAATTAATTGCTCAATTACCGTCATATTTCCCGTGTAGCCTCCTCCTCCTCCTGGAGAGATACCCACGCCCACAGCCGCCCCCCTCCCACCCGTGGCGCCTTTGCTATTATTTACAAAAGTCGGTTGATCCCAGTCGTCCCAGAACTTTTTCCGTTTTAATTTACTAAATCCAGGCTCCTTATCATTAGCTTTGTACCATTCCTTCGATTTACGGCCACGTTTTTGAGGATTTGCTAATTTCGACTTTTTATTCTTGGATTTCGAAACCTTTCCTGAAATTAGGGAACCGTCTTTTGACGCCTTTTTGGAGGGTTTCAGCTTTATCCCTTTCAGTTTTGATTTAGACTTCTTTCCACCCTGTTCCGGGGTTATCACGGCGGCAGGAGGATGAGGAGTGGATGTTGGCGTTGATAAGGATCCAATTTCCGGGACTGAAGTAACTTCCGGAGTCTCTTTACAGGCTCCTACTAAAGCAAACGTCGCCTGAGGATAGTCTGGCAGCTTGGCAATCTGTACACAATTAATATTCCGATAAGGTAAGGACACTCTTATCAAACGACTCCTTGCTTATCTTCATGCAATTCCTTACTCACCTTCACCTTACTGTCCACCTGTTGTGGAACTGGTTTAAACTCCATTTTCCTCAGCTCCAGTTCCACATCTATCTCCATCTTATCATCCTCCTTCTCGGTTATCTTGTCACCTCCGTCCTTATCAAGAAGTTCCTCTACTTCTGCCAGTGCTACTATTTTTCCTGCCTCTTGAACTTCTTCCATTGTCTGTGTGTCCATTGTTCGAGTATTTTTGTTCTTATCAAAATATTACAAAAAGGTGCTCTAACCTCTGACCTAGATAAGCACTAGGAATCGTAGTCTACCATTATTTTCCTAAGATAAGTCACTTATCAACAGGAGTCCCTCTTATTTTCATGGGTTTTGTTTTGGTTGAGTTTTGAGTTCGAAGGGATCCGCTGCTTTGTAAACAAGTTGCTTCTTGGCCCGTTTTGCCCTCTGCATTCTAAACTGTCAAGCGAAATTTAGTCCATGCTCCTTTTGGGGGCGTACAAGGACCCCATGATGATAACTACGCTATGATAAGCTCTTATCATGCCTATTTCTACCCATTTCATGCTACCAATTGGTCAAAATTCGCATATAAACTCGGCAACTAGGCATAAATTGAGTGCTATAAAATCACTAATTTTTTCATAATTTCATTTTTTGTCGTTGTTTTTAAATTCCAGTAATTTTGGAATGGTTATCTTCAAGCTTTGGATAAGCATTCAAACCTTCCCGGGCCGCGACCCAATAAAGACATGTGGCACTCTCTGTGCTTTACCCCGGGGAATTTGATTTGCCTCTCAAAGCGAGGGAGACACATTGCTTTTTGTCTCTTTTTAACTTTCTTCCAAAAGTTGAATTCTTTTTGTAAAGTTGTAGTTTTGTCGCCAATTTCGCCACGAATTTGGTCTTGTGGTTATCATGGCGGATAAGGATCATGGGGACGAGAAAACCATTGCGGAAGACTTGGTAGTGACCAAGTATAAAATGGCTGCGGAAATTACACAAAGTAAGTCAATTTTACTTTCCGGTTTGGTAGCATATGGAAAATGAATTTGGCGACGTGTGCGAATTAATGGGCGAGTTTGGCGATGGAATGGTTATCTTAATTGGCATTGTTTGTTACAGAGGCTCTAAAATACGTCGTGGAAAAGGCTCTGATTGGCGCATCCGTCCGTGACCTGTGTATCGCCGCGGATAAGATAATGATGGAGGAGACGGGCAAGCAATTTAAGAAGGAGAAGGATATGAAGAAGGGTAAGTTAGGAAGATAAGTGGTTATATATTTGATAAGCCATTTAATTATTGTATTCTTATAGGAATCGCATTTCCAACTTGTATCTCTGTAAATAATTGCATCTGCCACTTCTCTCCGTTAACCACGGAGCCGGACCATGTTCTAAAGGAGGAGGATGTATGCAAAGTGTGAGTTATCAAGCCATGATAAGGGTTTAGATGTGAATAATTGACATATTTCTTTCTCCAGTGACATGGGAGCTCATATAGATGGATTCATTGCCGTCGTGGCGCACACGATGGTTGTCGAACCCAAAGGAAAAGTGAGTGGGAGGAAGGCTGATGTTATCTTAGCAGCACATTACGCTTCTGAGGCGGCCCTCAGATTGGTGCGACCTGCCAATGATGTAAGTTCACCAATTATTTATTAAAATGACCCAGATTTTAAAAGTTTCCTTCTTTTTCTAGTCCGACAAAGTGACTAGCTCCGTACAATTGATTTCCGAAACTTTTAAATGCAAACCCATCGAAGGCATGTTGAGTCATCAACTCCAACAAAATACGATCGATGGAGAAAAAACAATCATTCAAAATCCGAATGAAGCACAAAAGAAAGAATATGAAAAGGTCACCTTTGAAGTTAACGAGGTTTATGCTGTTGATGTACTTATTTCTACGGGAGAGGGACAGGTGAGCTTCGGAACATACTGCTTACTGACTTATCTTTAAATGTGGAAGCTAATCAAATCTTATCTTCCAGGGTAAAGAATTGGATACTCGAGTTGCCGTCTATAAGCGAACGGAAGAACAGTACATGTTGAAACTTAAGGCATCTAGGGCATTCTTTAGTGAAGTAAGTTTGTAATTTATCAAAATATTCACGCGTCCGAGACCACTTTTACTAATGATATTTTTGTCACCCAGGTCCAAAGCAAGCATGGGACCATGGCTTTCAATCTAAGGGATTTTGAGGACGAGAAAAAAGCCAAGTTGGGTGTTATGGAATGTGTCAAAACCAAACTTATCGATCCTTACCAAGTTCTTTATGAGAAGTCGGGAGAAATTGTGGCCCAGTTCAAATTCACTGTGCTTCTAATGCCTTCCGGTCTTCATAAAATTACGGGACTCCCTTTCGATCCGGAACTTTACGTGTCCGAGTATAAGATTGAGGATGAAGAGACAAAGGTAGTCAATCAAAACACGACAATTTTTAAAGCACAAGTATAACTCTGACTATTTTATCCAGAAATTACTCGCCACCGGTGTAAACCCTTCCAAGAAGAAGAACAAGAAGGGCGATAAAGCCGCTGGGACGGAGGCAGTCAAAGTTGACGCTCCAAATGGGGAATCAAAAGCTTAAAGTTGTCATTCAAATATATTTGCTAGCTCTCCAAATCCATCCCGTATTGTGGTCTGGCTGATATAACTTTATGATTGATTGATTTATGATTGGTTCGTGTGTTTTTTTGACTATTCATTTCAGGAAACTTTTGAAATAAAAGAGATTTTACATCAGAAATCATTAAATCCTTAACTTTTATAGTTTCTTTGTTAGCTACATAATTGTGGGGGCGGATAATTTACAAGGAATTTACAGGATTTAACTAACCACTCGACTAATTTACTGTTTTTGTGCGGGTGAGGCTGGAGTACTGCTTGGTTGGGAGGCTAGATCCGACACCATCTTCCAACCGGATGATCCCCAACGAGACAACGTGTCTGGAGAGTCCTTCACCACTTCCAGGGTCCAACTGACCCCTTTATTCCAGGTGGGCTTGATTATTCCATCGCCAGATTCGGTGAGGAAGGAGAAATCCCAGGTTAACCATTCTTTACGGAAGTCGGACACTTTCTGAAAAGAGGAATTCAGGTCAGATGGTCAGAAGAGGTCAAAATGGAAGTAAATACAATGGCTTATCAACTACGAGTCTACGTACGACCCACCTTTTGATAAGGTTTTACATTTGAAGAAAGGGAGGTGGCTCCGTAATCCACCCATTTTTGAAAATCTGAAGGTGTCGACTCGTACAGGGTTTGGACATCCTTTTTAAACTGGGCGTAATTTTCAATTGTTTCATCTGAACCCTGAAAATTAAAGGTTAATAATGACGACATTACGATCTGACGACTTGAAAGTTCAACATTAGAGGTTTATAAAGTTTGGTAGCTCACCTTCCAAAGACCAGCTTGGTAATAAATGTACACCGTCCCTCCAGCAAGACCGGCCTTTGTCCCAACCCTATCAAAGACAATAATCACAAATTATTTCACAATTAACATCGATTTAATTAAATACAAATTAAACCGGATGATTTTTTGGTGATATCTTACTTTGTAAATCTGGCCAATCTACGCAGCGACATGATGGTATCTTGGGGACTAGGAGTGTAAGATAACACCTGTTCGATAAGTGAATACAATTAAATAACCCACAACCAAGATTAATTAACTTTTAATTAATTTTTTGAAAATAAAATATTTACCTGCTGATTGAAAATATTTCTCACTTCACCCCAAAATTGAGGCGGGACAAAATTCTTTTTGGCCACTACTAAACCAACTTCGCCAACTCCTGTCGAATTTCTTGTCGCCATCTTCGCCACCTTGTCGAATTGACCTCGTTCCTGCGCTGCCTCTAACCCTGACCACAGTCAACGTCACGCCGTCCTTTCATGTAAGTCAGGAAATTGCTAATGTTCCTAATTTTGTCGAAATAAATCATGATTTTTTCATTCCCATTTTTTCAGATAAGCCACCTTCTCTCGCCAAAATGACCGCTCTCCCCGGCGCTGGAGGGTCCGGACCCCAGTCAAGTCGTCCCTCTACAGCTCCTCCTCAACCAGTGGGTATCCCTCCCGATCAGGACCGCGCCCTGGCCCGACAACAACAGCACGAAACCTTTCGAATCATTAAAGAAATGTCGGACATCCTCCACACCGGCCTAGACACACAAAGTTTGGGTTGCTGCCTCCGCCTTTGTGAGGATGGCGTCAATCCTGTCGCCCTCGCCCATTTTATCAAAGACTGGAAAACTCAGCAACCAACCAAACCATAAAATTAGGTGTAATTAGGAACCTTATCGTGTCAAATACTTTATTTAATCCCTTGTAATTTTTGAAATACAGCCAAAAATTTATGAAAACAATATCAAAGTCATTCTTGAAGCTTATCTTAAAATACGCAGTCATATCAAGCTTATCTTCGGGTTCTTCAAGTAATTCATTCATATCCAACACTTCACCATTCCTTCTTCTGCGCCAAAGATTGCCGCGCCATATCCAGGACCGCGTCCCGGTCAGAAGCGCCCCCAATGAAACCGGAGGCATGCACAAATTTAATTGTTGGAATTCTGGACACAGCCTCCAGCTCCTTGTCCCGTAATCCTTGCCAATCCGGATGTAGTGGAACTCTGAATCAAAATCAGTTCCTAATTAAATTTCCATCGCCTTATCATTAAGATAAGCCACTTACCTCAAAGAAAACGAGTCCGGCGCCACCGGCACCCCTTGAACTCTCCACATATTCCCACCCTTATCTGGAAAAATGACGAAAGCAATCCGAATTTGCGTCTCGTCCTCAATATCCTTGAGATGATCCTTCCAAGGGACGCCGCCTTTACTGAATTCGATAATCACGCCACTCTCGTCGATATCAAAGCGATCCTCCACCGCCGACGCGACCGTTGAGTACGCCTCCCACCAGTCGGTCGCGTAATGATGAACTTTACCAAGAAACTCGGAGGATACCAACTCCATGGCTTTGGTGAAATTCGCCATATCCGCCTCTTCACTGGTGGAGGGCTCGCGCCATGAAGAATTGTAGCTGGCGACGCGACTGCTGAGATTTGTGGTGATACGATACCTGAAGAAAAGGTCAAAGATCAAGATTACGTCCTTAGATAAGTCACTTATCACAACTCACTTTAGTGGCGCATCGCTAACCGCGATCCCATTATCAATGGCGTCAATCTCTTCAATAAAATTGGCGTAGATCTTATCAAATAACTTTGGAACGATGTCGTTATCCTTCGGTCGTTCTAGGATGGTGGCGATGATTTCCTCTCCGTAGTGAACGTACACCAGGCCCGCAGAACTGAGACGGGTTATCCAAGGCGCACCGGGTCGCAGGGTGCTGACAGAGTGTTGAAATGTCCTGAAGATAAGGTAAGGACAATAAATTACAGAAATTAGGGCAAGATAAGTGTGCTCTTACTTTTGATGGTGGTCGAAACGCAACGTCTCCGGGTTAAAAACGCCACCAACGTCGACAACAATGTCGCAAGTTTTTAGAATCTCTTCGTCCCGAGTTCTAGGAAGGAATTAAAGATTATTACTTATCTACATTTACGATAAGGTTGCCTTATCCGACCTTACCTCACGACCTGGGCATCCTTATACTCCGGCAGTAACTTGAGCATCACGACGGCCAGGACTTCGTCACAGTGAACTATTCAAAAGATAAGGTTTGGTTAGTTCTTATCGTAAATCGACATAATTTGATTATCTTACAAGCGCCATTATGAGTCCCGATAACTTTGACCTTTGACTCAGAACTGAGCCGGGTCTGCCTTGGGGGACGGGTGGGAGCGTCGCCGACCCCGTTTTGACCTTCGTTATCAACTTCCATCCCAATTCCGGATTTTGTAAAGATTGACGAAAAGGAGACACGGATTTTTTCAGATAATCCGCGACCGATAAGCACTGGCCTGGTGTGAGTGTGAAGTAGATTGCCGATAAGTCTAGATGTCACTGATAAGGTCAAGGTCAGCATTCACTTAATTAAATTGCGATATCAAAATATTGACATTTCCACCCACGCGGTTCAGCTCCTTTCGCGTGTTTTACCAATCTTACAAAATGAGATTTTGACTTATTTGTGCAAAAATTCATGCAAAAAATTGTCCAATTTTATGTAAACTTTTATTACAAATTAATTATACAGATCTTGAGATTATCACCTTCAGGATAGCTTATCAAACCGATAAGTTATCTTAAACTAAATTAAGATAGTCTTAAACATAATTTGGAATTACACACATTTTGTAACAGAATCAATACATTTCGCGATATTGGAATTGGATTATTATACTATTATGGCATTTTGGCTGATTTGACAAAAAAATGATAAAGCTATAACAAATTATCTGCCAAATTGTGACATAGTACCAAAAATAGGAAGACTTCAAGAGTTCACGACCATTAAACCCAAACGTTCTCAGGAACTATAATTCAATCCTTTCGGCATCCTCCTCCTCCTCCGTCCCCTTAAAAGCCTTCCCCTTATGAACCTGACCCTCAAGAGTGAGCTCCTTAAGACGATCCTGCTCCACAAGAAATACTTTAGCGTCCCAAGCCTGAGCTCCGTCATGGAATAAAAATATCGCTCTGTCGTCCGCTATGACATATCTGCAAATAAAATTTCTCATTTAAATCTGCTCCAAATTGATGACAATTTGTCCACAAACACTAGATACACACCTCTCCGCCTGGATATGATTATTTCTAAGGGCACTCTGCCAAAGGGATGTTAGCTCCTCGCATTCATTTCGGGTCGGATTTCCACTCACGGAGACAAACATCATGAGCGTTTTACCCTTCTTGGACATCTTCATTATGTCGTCAGGCTTCATTTGGGCCATCTGAGGACAATTAAGAGTTAATCACGTCATTAATTAGGTCGTCAGTTAATTAATTTCCCAAATACACATTAAAATACCTCATCAAACGAAGGGAGCGGTGGTTTGGCACTGGGTGGTTTTTTATATTCCGGTAATTCATCGTCTTCCAGAGGTTCCTCGTCTTCCTGAACATTTAAAAAGGATAACTTATCTGAGATACCTTATGATAAGTAACTTATCCCCACGTACCTCCCACTGGTCCAGTAATCTCTCCATATCCGCGTCATCCATGTCTCGAACATCTTTTTTCGCCCAGTCCGGTTTATTAGAGGGATCCGCCTTTTTGCACCATGTCTGCGCCAGATTCGCCAAAAAAAAGATAACCACCACCATCACCAGAGGTGAGGTCATCCCCTCCCGTCCAGATTTCCTTGTTATCATGATGTGAGTGAGCGATAAGTTATCGATAACCAACTTGTGATTCAAATTGAACTTATTCTGCAAAATAATAAAAATTCTATCAATAATTTGACCTTAGCCATACTCCTTCACGCCTCCTGTGACCTCTTGACCTTACCCAAGATAACAACAAGATAAGAACTTATCAAAATAGCCGGAAATTTCGTTATTTCCAAAAAATTCCGGTTTTTAATCCTCCCAATGCTGGCACGTATTCCCGCGGCGCTCAGTCAGATGATCAGAGTCTCAAAAGTTCGGACATTGTTTTTTTCTGCGTGGTCGTGTCGTGGCCGTTGGTCGAATTTTGTGTCGTCAACTCCCCACCAGTGGGCGTATCTTGTCGTCGAGCAGTCCTTTTATAAGAGTTTGATAACCAAACTTTGATAATCAAAGGTAAGTAAGAACTTACACACATTTTAAAGCGAAATAACAATTCCTCCAATAAAATCAAAGTTTTCCTCCATTTTCGACACGTTGTCGCCACCCAGGAGCTGAAAAGTATGCCGCGCTACGTGGCCCATCGTGTTCGATACGTTACTCAAGGTCGAGTTCGGTGTGACGGGTGTGGACAAGCCCTTATCCTGTTTTCTGTGAGTTACCTCTTTAATTTCGACATTTTTTTAAACTTTAAATTTTAAGATAATCATGTTATCAAAATATCAATTTCTCATTGACTTCTTCATCTAATTGCAGTTGGTCTTCGTAGCCACGATTAGCCTGGCTTTGATGGCCTTCTTGGCGGCGAGAGAGGCCTTTTCCTGGGAAGCCCTCCGTCTTTTTTATCCCCCTCCAAGAAAAGTCCCATTATTCGACGATTTTGATTACGACGACGACTACAAGTTCAGAGCTAATCTGAGGGAACATCAACATCACCCCCGGAAGCTTCCACGACTCAACCCGAAAGTCAACGCCACAAAATAAAATGGCATTAATAATCAAAATTACAGCTATCAACACCAAAATTAGGAAATCAACGCCAAAATTACCTCTACCAACGCCAAAATTACATCTATCAACGCCAAAGTTATAAGGTCAACGCCATTAAAACAAGAAACGCCAAAATTACAAGAATCTTTGTTTTATTGCAATAATCGGATTATTATAATCCTTTTTCAAATTACAAACAAGTGTTACATTTTTCTAAACTATGTTCAAAATTACATTAGAAGTTCTAATTAAGAGCATTACAGTGAGGATTTTAAATATATTAGAATTTCTATTATAGAAATATTCTCCAGGGGTCTTTAACATACCCCTAGACTAGATGATGTCATGTAGCATGATAAGCAAATAATAATAAAAGTGTAAAAAATATGCTTATCTTTCTACTGACTACTGAATCAAGTCATCTTCCTAAAGGCACTTACTCCATCACTCCCAGCAACATCAGGGCTTGATAAGCAGCACTAGCAAGTTGCCGGATATAAGATAAGTCTTCGAATTGGCGTCGCTTTATTTAGCGTCTTAAAATCTAAATATGGATCCTCCTCCTCCCCCACCAGCCTCCGCCACCCCATCATCCCCAGCCGTGACCGCGGCTTCCTCCAAAGTCTCCAGAAGCTCGGCGACGTCCGCGACATCCTCCATCCTGTCTTCGCCCTCCTCCACCGAGCAGCATCCTCACCATCGCCGCCACTCCTCTACGCAACCCCGAGTCTTCTCTGCCGCCAGTTTTGTAGGTCCCTTAATCGCCAAAAGCTTACCCGGACCGTTTAAAAGCCGACAAGCGATCCCGGGTCCAAGCGGTCCCAAAAGAAAATTTGGACTACTGGGATGCATTTTTGTCATTTTAGGATGTGTCCTGGGCTCAGGTAACCACCGTATCGACTTTTAAAGGTCACTCATTGACCTTTTGACCCTTAAACGTTTCTTGCAGGAATATTCGCCGCGCCCGAAGCAATCCTAAAACTGACCGGCAACGCTGGCGTCACCCTGCTCGTTTGGTTTGTCGCCGGCGCCCTCGCGCTAACTGCCGCGCTTTGCTATGTCGAGCTAGGAACGACGTTTCCCGTTTCGGGCGGAGATTATGCGTGAGTTCCTTAATAAACGTTTTAAAACGATTCATGACCTTTCCAAAATTTCCCAGATATCTCAAAGAATGCTTCGGAAACTACCCAGCCTTCATATTTCAAATCTCACTGAACCTCATAGTGACGTAGGTTCCTCTTTATCCTGGGTTATCAACTGTCATCTTATCTTATCCGCGACTTATCCAATTTCCAGACCCGTCTGCGGCGCCATACTGTCAAGTACCGCAGCAAAGAACTTGATAATCCCGAATATTCCCCGGGATTTATTTTGCAGTGATGGTCAACCTCAGTGGAATGTCGTCTTAGCCATTAAACTCGTCGCCATCATGTTGATAAGTGAGTGGGTGTGGTGACCACACTGTGGTCATATTTTGGCGAAATCGCCGAAATCATGCTAATGCTCATCATATTTCAGTGCTAATGGGTATGATTAACTGCAAAATTCCGGAATTTATTGAAAAAATCCAGGGGTTAGTAATAAAAATTTGAAAAATTCTTTCAAAACTTTTCAAAATTTCTTAAAATTTTGAAAATTTTTTTTGCAAATTTTAGATATCTC
>JAAXNX010001195.1:0-19317 GCA_036491905.1 Folsomia manolachei
TCCAAGAAAATCCATCGCGAGAGGTAAAATGAATTTTACTACGTGAACGTGAGTAGCACAGATGATCTATTGTGAATATTGTAAGGAATCCCTGATCGCCAAAATCCTTTCACGGCTTGGTCCCAAAAAGCCGTATAAAGTAAAAGTAAGGTCATATCAATAAAGCAAGTTCAGTTCAGTCAGATGAAACGAAAAGGATTAGTGGAACCCGATGAGTCAATATCATGCATTCCTTTTATATCAATTTCCTAAATGCAAACTAGACGAGGACGAGACAAGCAAGGATTTCATTCCTTTCCCCTCTTTCTCAGATTTAGTGGTATTTGTAAAGCATTGTTGTAAGTACAAAAAGTGATCAATTTCCATAAAATCTGCATCATTTTCTTACCAACAGCCGGTGACATAGGTGACATACGAGATCCAGCCGATCCTGTTGGAGACGGGGACGGCCTTGGTCCTCCGGGTTGGTTAGGGTTAGGTCCACCCACACTATCATTACTGTTACAACCAGTGACTTCCTGTAAATTAAGGGAAAAATTAAACTAATTAGTAAAAGCATGTAGGAATTCATTTTCATATCATATGAATGTAATCCATGCATGTTTCGACTCCAACCACATTTGTAACAACCGTATTAGCACTTCATTTACATAACCCAAACTTAAAGCAGTTTTTTATTCATATATCGTAAACCAATTTATTGATTGGGAGCAGGGCTTCCAACCGGTGTCTGTCTTGGTCTTCCATCCCATTTCAAATCTGCATGTACCCAACCATTCAATGAATTATTTTGACATTTAAAGTCTGCGCACGTTTCTCTTCCAAATCCACATTTCCTTTTTGAACTAACCTAGTCCACTGTATCCCACCCAACAACTTCCTTTTTGATTTCATTATTATGATACAAGTTGTATGTATCATACAACCTTACTCCAGCCAGAACGAAGTGCATGTGTGGTTGATTCACTTACTAGAATTCCGAAACGGTTCAAGTTAAACCTTACTAGAAATGATTGACAGAAAACAAACGAGGGTTTCCGATTTCTTTTTTTCACCGTGTTTTTATACATATCCTAATTTTCACGTCACGATTTTCTCATTATTTTGAAACTCAATAGAAAGAATGCGTGAATATATCCCATTCCCAGAAAAAGCAAACACTGATGATCCATCAGTAAAGATTTATCATTCATTCTCTATCACACATTAAATTGTGTGTAACAATACGCAATGTGATACAACAGCGATAAAATTAATTCAACTCAGGTCAACTACACTATTCTCTTGGATGTGGTAGTGTGTAGTACGCTGGGCTATAAACATGAATAATTAAAATAAAGGACTGTCACGCAATTAAATTGAAACTACACTTGCTACAAAATACGGATACATAGTCATCACAAATGCACCGACCTTCAAAACATTCATTTATTTATCTACACCATCTCCCAAAAAGCCATTAAGCCAATAAAAAAATTCAATTGGATCAAAATCAAACCTGGGTGGCTTGGCTAAATTCACAATCAGTTGTAAACAAACTTGCACTTTCCTTTAATTATGAGCGAGTTTAAATTATAATGAAATCCTTTCGGTGCGTGGTTCATTTCAGAGCAAGTTATTAATCATGCTGCCAATATATATTTTGTAGCCAAATCAGACACACACTCTAAATTTTAAATGAACTCGTGGATTGCATGATTTTAATTTACTGAGTTGCATTCATGACCATGCCATTCAAGAAAAACAAGAGTTCAAGTTCAAGTGTGAATCTATTTGCTACATGAATGAATTGTAATTATTACTCATTACGATACGAGCAAAAATTGACCTTGGTTCTTGGCAGAGGTACAACAAATAACTTTACGTATAAGTCACGGTATGTAACATTGACTGTGTTGTCAGTCAATCTGTCAGATTCTCGGCTTTAATTCAATTTGCTACGGAAAGACTTTTAGTTGCAAGCAGTCACAGTCAAATTTTGTTTAATTTACTGATTGCATGCAATCAAGACATTTCTGATAATTAGATGCTGAAATTACGGAATTTCAAGTTCCAACATTTTCATTTAAACTGTAAATGGTTGATTACTGTAGACGAAATCATGAATGAAAATTTGATGAATGAGTAATTTATTATAGAGACTCGAACTCGAAGAGTTGATAGCGATCGATAATAATAATACGAGCATACTACTCTGTAACAGAGTGTAATTGATTTAATGGCCTACTCCAACAACAATATTACTGCATAAAAACAACAAGATTGGGTTGGGATAAACTTATTATGTTATCACTACACCGGCTTTTTGGACAAGTCCAAAATCAGAGAATGAGTAATTTCGATGAGACAGGAAGAATAAAGTTGTAATAACAAATAAAACAATGCATCAAATCACATCCCTTTTCATCTTATTTTTTGTTGTACTCACAATTGTCAGTTGAATTGAATGTCACGGGACGCTGGTTCTTTTTGTTAATCGCTCTAACTGTCGAGTCAATTGTATTTTTAGACCATTATTTATACAATAATCTGTATAAATCTCAATCTCATATTTTTATTAATTGGTAAAAATATTTCACATCGCCAGATTTATAGTAAATTCTGCATTCCTACCCAATAATTGCTTTGCCGTGAATAAAACAATCACCATAAAATTGTGACATGCTCCCAGCACGACCACGAGACCGGAGAAAATAAATCCCTGCCAGAAAAAAATTGTGCATGTGAGTGAGGACAAGTTATTTACCCCACTAAAATAAAAGTTGACCTTCCTTTTCCTTCCAATATTACTGACGTGGCCTCTCCTAAACTACAAAACCTCGCACGATACGATATGGCAAGACCAGATAAACAGTGTAGTAAAAAAAAGTGGGTAACGTAAATGCATTTTTCCTTTCCTTTCTCTTTCGAAAACCATCCATCCAACCAAGGAGCCAAAATCTAAGTTTAGTAATGAGTTTTGTGAATGAATGAATGACATTCTTTTCAAATCACAACAAAAACGAAAAATTCCGACCAGCCCTCTTGCCTGGTTTGGGTTCTGTTCTGGATCAGACAGGTACATTTATCAAAATCTGCCACAAGTTTTCGATGTGAATTCAGAGATAAATTCAAGTTGAAAAAGATAGGAAATCTGAAAAGTTTGTAAACAACGGATTGCAAGGGCATTTGTGCATATGAAAAATTAGCATTTTCAGACTGCATAATCTGCGGATACTAAAACTTTCAACCTTCGCCAAATAAAATGGCACTTGCTAACTTTGCCTTAACGTAAATATGTATCATTATCAAAAATCAGTAAACTTTTTGCAAAAATAAATCCGCAAAGTGTAAAAACATCACGCATTTCATTGCATCTGTCTAAACTAAAAGAAAAAGTTGACACGACCATCATTACTCCATTTCAACAGTGTACAATGAAAGATTGCAAGAAAAATGATGCATCATGGATGAAACTAAGCTATTTTCTTCGAGACAAGAAGAGACGAGGGTTGCATAAAAGTATAGACATGTACAACACTAAGCACAGGACAGCGACAAATAAAAAACGAAATATGAACCAACCAGCGTAAAACGCAATCATCGCAGTGCTGCATGTTTATTCCATTCTTTATGAATATACTCGTTTAGTTTAGTTCGTGGAGTGAGTTGAATTGCAAAAGAATAAAACTTATCTCATCAAATGCCGGAGCCATATAAATGACATGAGGCATCGCATAACAGTGCTGAATGTATTACTACTTACTCATACTTTAGCCCAATCCGCCAAATGAATATATATAAATGTGAGTGTAAAATGTAAAAAAGAATATGCGTTGGTCTTGGTTAGTATGCATGCATGAAATAGTTCGATGGTTGGTCTTTAGTCTGAGAAAAACACCATCATCCATATCAATCTACTACCTAACAAAACTAAGTTTACATGTATTTCATTCCAACTCAACCAACATGATGTACATTTTGCTTGGTGGATGGAAAATAAAAGCAACCCTTTCCTTTAGGGTGTAGGGTTAGATCACCAAAAGCGATTTTTATAAATTCAGCCTTCTCTCTTGTTACACTGCATGATCGTCTCCATCTCCTCATCCGTTCAACCAACTCTTCTTTACATAGAAGAACCAACCAGCTTTTATTTCGCCGAGTCAAGCTGAACTCAAACTCAAGTTCCAAAGAGTTTTAGAGTTTGATGTCGGATAAAAAAGGTAGGACAGAAAGGGTTGAATTTTCGTTGTTGGGTGGGTTGGTTTTGGATTGGATGGATGGCTTGACTGAGTTCATTCCTGTCAGTCTGTCTCATGTATGTGAACAACAACTGAAAGGCTTTATGTCCCTACAACCAGGCAGGCAGGCAGAATATTGCATTAAAAGAGATCCAAAGAGTGCACAGAATTGGAAGCTCTGTTGGCTGAATAAGTAACAGAGTACAGGGGAAAAGGATGCCAAGAAAAACCAACCAACGCAACATCCAACTCATCCTTCATCTATTCATTCCACTCTTCTGTTGTCTCAAAGGAACAGAACAGGCAGGCAGTTGTTACGTAGGTAGTCCAACCATGGAATGGAAGTTATGTTAGTTACATCATACCCTAACTATTTCAAAGATGTAAAATTCTCCGTAGCAAGCAAACTTCAGAGCTCTGTTCTCTTTCTTTCTTTACCACGACGCCACAGCACAACAGCCACAACCACATATCCGTGCAACGAACGACACATGCATGGCACATCCACATCATGCATCCACCCTTATTGAGATGGCATCGCATCCAAATAATACCAAGGAGTTGGTTGGGATGTTATGCGAGTAACATGGAATAAAACAGAAGAAAGAACAGGCGGCTAAGTCGAAGGAAAAGAAGAACTAAAGTAAATCTAATATCTAATGCACTCCATCCGTGGAACATTTTCAACATCCAACATCCCATTGGAATGAAACAACCAACTGACATGTATGAGGATGAGAGAGATGGTTGGTAAAAAAAACCTGGCTTTTAGTTTAGCTTAACGTAGAAAGGTACGATGGAATGGGGTAGAGCAAAGGCTTTATCATGATGATGGTAAGAGTTGGTTTGGTTCGGTTGTTTTGGAACTAGGCAGACGAGAGTGCTAAAGTAAAAGGAAAAACGAGGCAAAGTAAAGTACTGGGTAAAGAATATCCTTGGGTTTGTTCGTGATGGCAGTAGTTTTTAGTGCAAGTTGTAGAGAAACTGGCTTAGGCTTGCCGAACTATTTTGCTGGTTGGTTTGGTGGGGCTGGGGATGATGATGATGATGAAGGAAGAAGGGAGAGAAAGAAATGTTCTATTCTGGAGCCAAAGTAACGTCATCGATGAAAACTCTACTGCTTTGCTTGGTTACAACATACATCCATACTCTTTAAGCGAGCTTGTTCCATTATACATAGAATTCCAAGTCCATCCAACATAACAACTCTGCCCTAACTCAGAGTATCGACCCACGGCGCTGGAGTTTGGTGGAAAGTTGAAGCGCTATTGCTCGAGCAACTCGAATCAACATTCTTTTCTAACCAACTTTTCATCCACTTTCAATTCCAAGGATGAGTCAATACTTTCTTTTTCTGGTGTCACTTTCTTTTCTTGAATTAAAACTTGGTTATTTCTTCATTTTACGGTATTTTTCGAATTATTAGCCCAAATATTCATCTCCAATGCTGAGAGCGGGGGTGATGACGTCGAAGTGTGGGGCGAGAGTGGTCGATCAACCAAATTCAACCAAACCAAGGCAAGGGAAGAAGAAGCCCAAGTTATGTTATAACCATGCTTTAGAACACTGAACTGTGTAGTACCATCCATGCCAGGCGTTGGTTGGCAGTGGCGTGGTATGGCAATGGCATGGCTGGAGGTTTAACTTCACTTATTTTCGTAGCATGTTGGAAACTTGCACACTCCTTTCTGTTTGCCTTTGGTTGAGTTAGTTCTGTATAAGTTTGGTTTGATGCGTTCAGTCTTCTACTCCATAATAGATCTCATTCCAATGTTACTGTGTTCATCCGTCCTCTTTTTACTAATGCAACTTTACCATTTTCCAATTCCACTGCTTTCCTCTTTAACTTTAGCTTTTTGTAATGAAATGCCAAACAAAACTCCGGCTTCCAAAGCAAAGTCCAAAACATTCAGCAAAGATATAAGAGCCACACTGACAGAAAAAAACAACCGTCGAGGAGAAAGCATGAAATAAAATGTCAGTAAAGTAAAATAAAACGTTTCGATTTCACTCAATTGATGGAGAATGTCACCAAATGGGAGATACTGCAACTATTACTTGCTGTAAAAAAGAACAACATTTTCTTTGATTCCATTTCCGCTCTTATTCTTTCTTTTCCATTTCACATCTTCCGACACGACATTCAATCCTGAGAGGGAGTAAGTATTTGGGCTTGACATGGATTAAGCGAAGTGGAACGAGTAGTTGCGGGTTGTTAATTTAATCTTTCCCAAGTTCTTATAGGTTGTCACTTTATCTCGCTATTGGTTTCCAATTTGTTGATGCGTTGATTTTGCGAAATCTGGTTTTCTTAGAAGGTCATATTTAGCAAACACTTTTCACTTATTTACATCTATTGTATCACTAACAAACAGCTTACAATTTAAAGGCAGCAGCACTTGTCCCAAAACAAGTATTATGATGTGTAGTACTGACACTTGAAACATTTTTTTTTGTCATTATTATAATGATTACCCGGATGATTCTGGGATGAATATGTAGATACAATAACTCGCGAAATTGCCTCAATTTCACTATTTTTGTTACATGTTGCGGTTGGAGTCGGATGATTGTGCATAAGTGTGCGTGGGCAACAATAAAAAAAAATAACAATGTAATGGGAGGAATTTAGAAATAGAACTTACCCCGACATCAGGAGGAGGAGGATAACTATTGGAAGGACTTGAGCCCTGAGGTCGATGCGACGGAGAGTTAGGAGGTGGTAAACTATTATTCGCATTAGTGGACACAGGTGGCGGATGTGGGGTTGACCGTGGTGATTGTTGAGGCGATGGGGGATTTTGGCCATGACTGCCAAGAGATGGGGAAGGTGGAGGAGGAGGTGTTAACTTGGGTTCAGAACCTCCGTTTCCGGCATCAGGTGCCATACCCTGCAAACATAATTAATTCAATTGGTGACAAATCTATCTATGACATCTCAATGTAGTCCAGAATTCTTTAAAACATGACTAAATTCATGCCCTAAACCCTGGATTCCCCCAAGTCTTTCCAACCCATCAACAAAATCAAACAATCCATTTCATTACTATTACAAAGCCTTAAATTCCTTACGGTAGCTAAACCCGTACAAAACATAAACAAACATAAATGACCTTTCTCAACTTTAATGGAATGTACCTCCCATTTCACCCTTTCCTCTTCTACCAGCCATACAATTATCAACGTCAACAACCAACTCAACTCAATGCCAAATGAAAATAAAAGTTTGAATGAAATAACAATTGATACATTTAGTAATGAACCCAAACTCAGACAGGCTCACTAATGGGTTGCGGTTTCTACAAACTCTTTTTAATGAACATCAAATGCAGCCCATTACAGTAATTAAAAAATCTGCATATTATTTATTACCCAAGTTCAACTCAACTCGGCTAAACTAAACCCTACGCCAATAAGTATGGCGACAAAATGAAACAGTATCGTTATTATTATAATTTATTATTACTCAAGCATTTTATAACAGAGAAATGAAATGAGTGAAGTTCACTCCGAAAGTCCAACTGCATGAATGAGGTGCTTGAGTGAATTTAATTGAATTAATGGCATGAAATGAAAATGAAGGAAACTTTGGCTCGTGCTATTTTATCGGGTGGGCAATCTTTTAATAGCCGCGTGTAATATGAGGTTGATAGTTATTTCATTCAGTAACACAAACAAAACAAAATAAACTCATAGCAAGGTATAGAAGGTATAAAAAGAGTTTAGTATTTTTGTTACTGTCTTATGTAACGCATTAATTTCAAAGCTCTCGTCTCACAAACTCATTCACATTTGAGTCCCACGGATTTAATGCCAACAACCAAAACACAATCAATCACAATCTCAATTTAACAAATGCCCCACAGTGGAGTTTAGACACAATCGTAAACTGGATATTTTTAAATCTTCTCGACTACTGAAAAGCAAGACAGCATGACGACTTTTAAAAAATGCAAGGGAAAAAGAACGTAATGTAAAATCAATACAAATTATAGGTCACGCAAATAACCTCGTATAACAGTTAAGGTACTTTTTACAGTCTGGTGAGACTCGGGGAGGAAAAAAACCATTCATTTTCCTTTAAGCCATTAAAAAATACTATCCGACCCAACTATCTGTTTCTTATCCTACCTTAATCGAATGCATTAAGAATATTAACCCAAACTCAGAACAACATATTTACAAAACTGGAATCATTTTTTATCTCCTTTCTTCTGTAGCATTTCTTCTTTTTACAGATTCAGACCGACACTATAAAGCACTTCACTCCATCTGAGTAATATTTGTATTTGTAAATGCATCATTCTTTCTTTCGCATTCACGATACTAATTTAATTCAGTCACGGCCACAACCATAGCTTCCGACAGATAACAAGGCATCAAATCCAACTTAAATCAGAATCAATACAAATGAGGATGAATGCTTAAATAAAACCACACAGTAGCGTAGTTCCTGTCTGACTATCTTATTGGGAATCATTCATCGACATCATCCACGAATATCAAATACTCCAGCCAGAGTTAGTTACAGTAAAAAAAGTAAAAGTCACAATCTCACTCATCCCATCAATTGAGGAGAGGTCTCCATCATCTGCCTTGACTCCCTACCCTAATGACTTTTGCCTTAGCTTAGTCCTTGTTGTCTTATTCCGTTAACTTTTGCCGTAACGCAGATATAGAAGTACTCAAATTCAATCTAGCAAAATGAACTGAACACGAGGTACGAAGGAAACAAAGTAACCCTCATTTCATTTTCTACTATCAACCATCAACCAAACCACCAAACTTATTTTACAACTATATAAAACCATCACGAAACAAGACATAGTATTCCTACTACTAAACCAGATAAACATAACATCCTTCATTAACTTTACTTACTCATCATCCAACTATTTATATAGATGGATATACGCAAAGAGATAAGAGAGATACTCGCAGCCATGGACTGGAACTGAAAATTGGACTTCCTTTCCTTTTCTCTGTAGAATTTCTCAATGAATGGACCAGTCCATTATTTAACCTAATCATCATCCTGTGTCGTAGTATAAAATATAATAAACTTACAATGCCGGAAAGGAATTCCCTTTTACTAGGATATGAACATGACCTAACTTAACGTGACTTGGATGACGGAAGAAAACGTGAACCAAGATTTCGATAAAACACAAAATAGGGAATGACTTCTAACAAAAAGTCACAATTATATAAAAGTACGGTATATCGTGGGTGGCGGTGTGCTAAGGTCTTAAGAACGTGTGAACGGGTAGTGAGTAATAACGTCAACGACAGCAAGAGTGTGATAACAAATTGCTTGGTAATAAATAGTTCAGTTCATACTCTTCGACTTTCGAGCAAGGCCACACTGCATCGTACGAAGTAGAACATAACTATCCTAATCAGAGCGAATGGGGTCAACGGAATCATTTATTGTTTAGAATGCAATTTCCTCAAAAGTTGCATCCTTCAACTTGGGTGACCTTCGAGTTACAATAAATTGAATCATCCACCATGTCCATTATTGCAGTTTGTTAGAGCCAAGTTATTTTAGGATGCGTACAATACTGGTGATTTGTATTTTTTGAAATATGCCAAAAAAGTTCCGGAGCGTGTGAAAAACGACCAACTGGAAGCGTGACAAAAGAATATAAAAATTGCATTGAATGACAGTGTCATTTTAACTCCCTGCAGGCATTATTCGGTTTAAACGGCTATCAAATCAGAATCTACCTTTGCATGGGAAAAAGAGATATTCAAAGATTGTAGCCACAAAAAATACTAAAATGCAAAAACATCCGAACTGATGCAACCTTATCTACATTTTATCTTATGCATGTATTAGTATATCGATAAATAAAATGTAAGTAAGGTAAGATCAAATTTACATTTACAAATTCCTATCATGTATTGAATTAACTTGTCAATCTTTTTTCTCGTGTGGCGATGCCAAACAAAATCGAATGAAGATTCTTCAACCATTCGACCCGACTCTCCTTTTCTGTTCCCGATTTATTTACTCTCAATTTTATGAATGAACACAGTCAAGTATAACAAAATTGGAATGAAACGTACGGGTTGAGGAAATAAAGTTCATACTATGTACATCCAACAAAAAGTACAAACAACAATGCAAAAAAATCATTCATTCCTGCATTTGGGATGCTCATGGTTATCTTCATTTAACAAAATACAATCCTTGAACCAGGATTGGCGTTCATATGGACTGTTTACACATATAAATCTGCAATTAGGTTTTCTTTGATGAATGAACAAAGGAAATGAAACTTTTGCGTTTTCCAGAAATAGACTTTTTAAGCAATACCGTCTTCCAGCCCTATCACCCCGGCCAGCTGTTATGATTTATTTTAGTAATAACGACCGGCATAATATAGTATCTGTCTGCGGTATACGAAAACTAGATTACTTTTAAGCCTACACACATTACTGATGCGAGGAAAACATTGAAAAACCTCCATTCATGAAAAATGCTTGCGTTGGCAATTTTCCGCCATATTATGCAACTTTCCGCTACGGAAAGATTGCAAATGTACCGAATACAATGCAAATTCTTGAAGTGAAGAAAGTTTGGCTACATTGAATAGCACAACTTTTTTTTTACATATATGCACTCCCATGCATAAATATCCTTGAATTTTTAAACTTCTACGCTACATGTTAATCTCATTTAAAATTCACACTCAAATTCTACAACCTATACCAACAAAATGTTTTGCTTTCAACTAAACACTAAATATTGGGCTGAAGGCAAATGACTTTCGTTCAAGGAAGCAAAAAAAATGCATTCATTCAAATCCAAGTCCAACCCTCGAGCAAGGTATAAATTGTAGTAAGAAGGACAATGAAATCAAACGACGTAGGGAGTGCACTGTGCTGTCATCACATTTCCCATTGTCATTGTCAATCATAAAAAAACACATTTAAAACTTTATCCCTATTTTGCTGCCTCATTAACAGTCTAGCCATCAGAACTGAACCTATAAATCATTCATTCAGTCATGATTCATTCAGAAGGACGGAATTGGTATTGTGTCGTGTAACATGCCTTTATAACGGATGTAATGTAAAAGTGAACGAAAGTAAAAGTAAACATGGGAGGAATTATATCTACTTTATTTGAAACAATGGAGAAAAAACTTACCGGAGGGTGTTGAGGAGGGTAGTGTGGCTGATTATCAGGTGGCCTCATACCAGGTCCTGGGCTTGGATATCTTTGTGTATGTGGGGGAGGAGGATAATGTGGGGATTGTGGAGGAGGTGGAGGATAACCTGGATGATGACCTTGTGGCTGGTGGTGTTGGTAATAGCTAGGGTGCTGTTGAGGAGGTTGTTGTTGTGGGGGTGGTTGAGGACCTCTACTTCCTCCACCTGGAGCATTCTGTAACAACAAAAAATAAGTAAGTCATGTAACACGGGAAGGGAGTGAATGGGTAGATTAAATGATTTTATCATTTCATTCCACAAAAACCAACCAGGTGCTAAATGCCCATTTCATTCATGACATGCGTGACAAGATCAATTCAATAAGTCAACTGCATTCTATTTTTGATTTTTTATGCAGTTTTCGTTATATTGTGCGTGTTAAATTATGGTTTCCCTCACATGTTGGTTAAGGCGAGAAGAATGAGCCGGGTAGTTTCTGTTCCACATCCGCATTAAACACATACGTGATAGTCATTAACTGCTTGCCGGCAGTTCAAAAGAAAGTCGAGCAAATATCAAAGTAACTTTCAAACTAACTTTCTTTTTACACATTAAGTACAAGCATTCTCTTAAAAGATGTAAGCCAATGATAAGCCCAAAAAGCGGGTCGACTTGACTAAACTTTTTCCAAGAAAGAATACAGACACGAGTGTAGAGCGGAATAAAACTTTTACATCATTCATTCATTCACGCGAAAAGTGTAAATATCTGTCTCCCTATATAAGGGTATAGGTCATTCATAGCGAGTACAACGTGTCACGACGACGAAGAAGATGCAGGAGGAAAATAGCTCTCAAAGAGAAAGTGCTTAATACTTTCACAGCTTCACTTTTACGAATACCGAACATCGAACTGTGTGAAGTAAAGAAAGTAGTGGAAGCACGTGGTGTACATTATGGAGAAGAAACGAAGACTTGCTTTGCACTCTAGTAGTCTTTTCTCCCTTCGAGTATTTCCTATAAGTATGTATATGTATAGCGAGAGAGATATAGTAAGCTAAAGCCTTTTTCCTTTTACTTTACTTGACTTGACTCGAGTTTAGTTTTGGGATAAATAGGTCACATCCTCAAACTAGAGGAGAGAATATCATCATCTGCTTCCATTTCACCCATCCCATCCAACAACCACGACCACATCCAATTGAGAATTCAGGAAGACGAACGAACGAAGCCTTGACATTGACCCTCTTTTATCACTACACTGCATACACATCAAACTAACTTTGTGCTATACTTCACTCACAGTATTTTACTACTTGTCCTTACAATACTCACTCATCCACTCTATTTTCATCTTTGAGAAGACCATATCTAATCACTCATTCATATTTACTTGCATAAGTGGCCTAGCTATAGAATACGGACGGAGTGGTCGTGCAATCGTGTTTTACTCTAGGGCCTGTCCATCCACTATCCACCAACTTTCAACCAAAGTTGTGTCAACATTACAAAACTTAATCAAATTAACCAAAATGTGCTTTAGTTAATAAACGAGCAAAGTTGGACATGAAATTTTGGACTGAGAGTGACAAGTCCAGTTTACAGTAGTTTCCAAAAGTATGGGATGGTAATAGTATAATTTTAGGTGCATTCATTTGTAGTATTTGCGAAGTTGGCATGCACTTCTTTCACCCACTGAGTCAAAGAACTCTGAAACACTCGTAAATTCAGAAGAGTGCAACTAGTATACACGAAACTTGTTTAAAGTCATGAATTTATAACGAGTTTGATTTTCTATATCCATACCACAACAAAGTCATCAAATCCGTTTGCTACCTGCTGTTACCTGGTTTTTATTTTATGGATATTTTATTTTTTTACAAATGCTTCAGACTGGCCAGACAGGAACAGATTTTTGCACATACAAGAAAAACACGGTGGGCGAGTATGTCCTGCTAAACGTAAAATATGATAATAAAATATGGCCCAACTATAAAATGAACAGAAAACTCTCCTTTCAAGTTTACTACGACGGTTCCAAGACCGATCCGAGACGGGGTTTAGTTAGGAAAATACCTAGACCTGAAGTAAAGAAGAACTGTTTTGCTTGAAAGCACGAACGAGCATGAAATGAAATGAAACTGAACCAAGTCCAATTTCATCCAAAAGCCCAACCAACCCATCAAATCAACTCAATCACAATCAAGGAAAACCACCACCAACCCACCCATCTATCAACGATATTAATTGAAGAGTCTTTCATTTCAATCCAAATCACAAACCACTATCCTTGTTTGGTCGTTTTGTTTTCTTCCAATTTCACTCTGTTTGTTTGTTACGCAATTGAAATTGCATTTTCAACAAAACCACACTACAGCAATCGGATCCGACTAACCAAATATTGCAAATTCAAGTTTGGGTACCAACTAATGTAAACGAGTAACAGCGTAAGTGGTAAACCGTACCCTAAATAAATAGTATCTGTCCAAATGCAACGTGATCTTTACCCAATCAATCAGACCGACTGTTGCAAGAAAGTAATAATCCGATGCGAGATAGCTTGGATAAGTTCGCTCTTACCCACAAATGAAATGAAAAAACTTGGTTGAACGAAGGAAACCGGTCAAATCATACGAATCCCATCTGCAATTACGAACAAAGAGAAAAGAAAGCACTGCAGCCGCGGTATGAGCGATACGAAAAGATAACCAACCAACGCGGTAAAAATCACCTGATTGATAAATCCGCACATTTCATCCGGTCTTCACTTCAACCATCCGGTCTGGCTTCTCGTGATTTTGATTTGGCTTTTTGCCAAACCTTTGCTTATCCTGAAGGCCAGCTCGATCAGAGAGAGAGAGAGAGAGAGTAAAATTGAGCTGATGGAGAGGGAATACAAATTCCAGAGAAAAACGTGCGTGTCGAAAGTCAATCTGAACAAAATCTGCCTTGCCATGTGATCAAGTCTTTTCGCTTTCTCCCCTGCCTGCACTTTATTCCTTTGCTCATAAGATTTGTTTACTTTAGAATAGCCCAATTCACAAATCTCCATCTATTGTCATCGGATGACCTTTCACAATCAACCCATTCAAGATCAACTTCACTTCAACTCCATTGTATAGTGTAAAATGTCTGGCATAAAGTAATGCCAAATCCGGTTGTCTAGAAGTCTGCATCAATACGAGAGAAGCAATAAAGTAATGATGTCAACTCTGTAAAAAAAACAGAACGACCGGCGAGTCGGAACACCTAAAGATGTAAACTGCACTTGGCCATCAATACCGCACTTTCACTTGAATGCTAAAAAAATTAGTACTCCGTATCTTCCTGCCATTCCCCTTCCCTGAAAGTAATATTGCTATTACTCATTCATTAAGCTAACCCTTTTTACATTGCCGTCTCACAGCACAGCACTGTGAGTACCCAACCCATCCACCCATTTCAGTATTAATGTACAGCTGGGCTTGGGGAAAGTAAACTAGCGAACGGAATGGCGAAAGGAAAGCGGAAGACATAAAATAAAGAAAGGCAACTTTTCTTTCACCCTATCCTCCCCCCGTCCGTCTAGTCATTTTATTTTACCTTCATCTCTCTTAGTGAGTGGCATGAGCACAGGGCTATGGGATGAAAATGAGAAAACTAACATAACACGGCTAGCATGAAGAAAAGCAATTGGCAGTGCAGCAACGAAGAGAAAGAAAAATCAAGAAAGTCTCATTTCGTTCATTTTACAAGGTACTGAAGAAAATAACCATGCCATGGAATGGATGCAAGAAAAGCAGAAAATAAGTCGAATGGATGTATGTTGGAGTGAAACAGAACTACAGACGAGGCGAACAAAAACTCCCCTAGTCAGCAGCAGGAAAGGAAAGTAAAATAAGCACGAAGTAAAGGCAGGCAACGAAGCAAAGTAATATCAGTCTGCCCGTCCGGTACCTTTAGCATTTACCAAGCAATGCAGTGAAACAGTAGCACGTACAACGTAACATACAAGTCAGCCTTGGTTGTTATTCTATTTCAACATTTCCAACTTGAGCTTGACTCGCATTCACAAAGAGCGAGGCAGCAAAGGAAAGGAAACAAGGCTGGCAGGAGGGCATGGAATGAGCGGATGGATGGAAATATAGCGTATCCAACCAAACTTTGGTAAGAGTTGGAGCAGGGAAAGTAAAGTCAGTAAAAAGCAGAGTAAAGTAAAGTAAGGCTTGGTTGGTTAGTGAAGACTGGCATGACATTCTCTCAATATTCTAACTGTGCTTTGCCCAGCTCTCAACTCGCTCTTTCTCTCTTTTCTCTGTGGATATTCTGGTAACAGGGAAAAGTGGTTGGCTGCCTGTCTGGCATGGATGGAGGAAACGAGAAAAGCAGTGAAGGGAGTTACAAATATCGATCCATGCTCTGAGAATTCATCCATCCAACTCAACCCAGAACTCCTTCCAATTCCATCCAACTCCCAGCAAGTATTTCGACATTACTTTCCTCTCGCTTCTCTTTCTCTCATATCTACCAACTAAACTTAAGTTGGTTGAGTTCAGCCTTTTCCACTGAGTGACTACCATCGACATCACGAGAGAGCTGAGCTGGCCGTGCCGTATCGTGCAGCAACCAAGCCAAGGAGAGAGAATTCTGTAGAGAAGGAAGGGAAAATGGAAAGTCTGGAAGGAAAAGAGATGAAATAGATGAGATGAGACTTCCATTCTCCCAATCCTCTTCTCTCTCGGTTTTCTCTCTCCTATCGTATCTGGTCTACAGCACAAATTTCTAGTGAAATTCTACTTTCTAGAGGAGAGTTTCTACATCACATAACATTCTATTCTACCATCAGAATGAACCATCTTTCTCTTGCACCACCACCAGGCAAAACCAACGAAGCAAAATGCTTCTCCCAGCAGTTTCAGAATCAAGGAAAGCAAGACGCAGCAGGCGTCGGTAGATATGGGTGGGTAGATAGGCCAGGTTGGTGGTTGTTGGAAACTCCGTAACTTTATTTTACTTTCTCCCTTTTCCTTCCAAGACTCGCTTGCTTGCCTGCCACTAGCAAGTATTCCACTTACTTTGCTTTTACAGATACTTCTTCCATCCACTCAAGACGTCTCCTTTTTGGATTAAAAGTACCAACCGAGCCAGAGATGTGAATTTGAGACAGACGTGAGCGTGAAGCAGCAACGCCTTACGTTTAACATTGCATCCACCCACGAACCAATTCTCGTCAAATAGGAAATATGTCAGTTTGCAGAGAAATGAGAGAAGTATTTTCTCTTGTGCACGAACCGTAAACTGCATAATGAGGATTTGCACATTGTTTACTTTCTTTTACCGTAAATATGAAATGGCGAAATTATTAAAATTTGCACTGTTTGATAATAGAAAACCTACAAAATTTGAACTTATGTGCAATGGTACGTAATAAGATAATTATTTCTCCACATAGATTTTAAAACCTTCACAAAATGTCATCTCCAAACGTGAGAAGTGGTTTATAAAAAAGCAAGTATCCAAAAACACGTCAAGTGAATAAATAAAAATGTGTCAAACAATCCTTCCTCGTAAATACTGCACCTACCACAATAACGGCAAAGGCACACACACATATTCCAATACGAAACCAAATCTTACAGAACCAAACCCATAAAAACTGCATCACACATCACGACGGGATAGGAAGAATGACATGCCATCATCCGGCAAAAAAAACAGAAAGAAAGACTTTAGCCAAAATGAAAGTAAAAGTGAGGGTAGGTCAGTGAATGAGTATGTAGGTATCACATCACACCACCATGAAAACATGAAACTATAATCACTACCTATGTAGACTATGCATATGACTGTTTTATACTGCAATCAAGTCAACCAAACTTGAGCAGAAATTTGTATCACATCACACCACCATGAAAACATGAAACTATAATCACTACCTATGTAGACTATGCATATGACTGTTTTATACTGCAATCAAGTCAACCAAACTTGAGCCAAATACCAAAGTAGAAAACCGTTTATGTTCGTTGTGTAATTGAATTTGGGTGAGGTATTATTATCAACTTAGTAGAAAACGCTAGGATATGTTTTAAGGACAGCAACGCAATGCCCAACGGGCGGCAACGGGTATATAGTACTCGACCGATTCTTATATCTCTAAAAACTATAGATAAGCTACTACTACACATATTAGTACTACGACCAACAAACTATTAATGAATGCAAGTCGGTAATCAAAGGCTGTTTCACATTAGTTGGTTGTAGGATAGGAGCACGACGACCTTCTCCAGAAGTCATTAAATCATTCCTTGATTTGTAGTCTGACCGACCAACCGAGACCCGACCTATATTCAACACACTCAGCTTGGACCTTATGTCATAAATATCCTTCTAATCTAAAGGAGAGGGTTTCCGCGTTATACCAGAAATTTATGTTACTGCCTTGGCGTTAATCCGCTTAGTAATATGATGAAACCACGAAAAAGAATAAAAAGGAAACCCGTTAAAATAAATGAATCCATCGGTGGTGGTGTGCCATGATGAGATCAAACATTGTGAGTTCAATTCATTGAATTGAAAACAACTTTTGAATGAAAAGAAAAGTAAATATAAACAGTTTGTGCATTTACATTTATTTCGACATGTACAACCGAGTTTGGGGCAAAATTTGCAATGAAAACACGAGCAAGTGAACAAAAACAGAATGGAAGAAGATTCAAGGCAAATCACAACCAGGACTAAAAAGTTGGCTTGGTTAGTTTAGTTATATGGGTTTTGGTTGGACGGATATTTTATTTTATAAAGTTTGACTTGTTCCAACTTTGAATCCGACCATGTACCACCAACATCGTTTCCCTACTTTGTGTCTTTGCCTATCTGCTCTCCAGTATATATCGAGATATATACATAAATGTTCCTTCTTTTCTTCATTCATATTATTATACAAGTTTGTGTGTAAGGGTTATAGTGAAAAGTGAAAAGGAAAGTCGAGGAGACAACCAACCGGCAAATTCCCACGTGTCTTTCACTTACTTCCGGTTTCATTCCAACTATCTTGTACTTGTTTTATCCAACTTGCAAAACTTGCCATGTTTCTGATTTCTTTCTTTTTTAAATTAAACTTTTAGAGATTCAATTAAGTGCTTTGAGATGTTTTGTACTAAAACCTCTGTCAAGAAAGATATAAAAGTAAGGATGCGGTTGATAAATAAATGTTTATTTTAAGACAACTGAATGACATTAAATGATGATAATATCAATTTGACGAGACGCTGTGAACTTTGAACAAATTGTGGCCTTGTTTTTTTCTTCATTTACGAAAGTGCGATGACGATTTCAACAATTTTTAAAATCAAAGTTTGAAATATCAGTGAATACATATTGCTGTACTCAAAATAAAATCAAAATATTGTACACATAAAATCATAAAAATCAAGTGACGAAAAAAATATGTAGGATACATGTCTGCATGCATTTACTTCAAGCTCATGAAAAATGCAACAGATTCAAAGATATTGGAAAATTGGAATGAAAACAAAAGCCAGTTCAATAAAAATAACATTTTGAATTTTAAAATATACAACTCTAATCTTTCTTTGACTCGCAAATTAAGTCACTCGATTTGACATTGAATCCAACCAAAGTTCTGTGATTGTGAGTGATAACTTCGAAATACATGCGAGAACAGCAAAATGATTCGTAGGTTTAAAGTCGTGAAGCCATCTAAACCTAAAAACTTTGTTGAAGTGAAATCCAAGTCTCAATATATTGATTAACAGGTCTCAAAACAAACAATTATTGCCAACAATGTTTTCAACCTCGTGAAAAAGCCGGTCGGTTTGACACTGACATTAATGATTCATCCTTACTTGCGGTTCACGAAATAAAAAGTATATTGTTTACAGTTACATTATGTAATGTCAGTATAGTAATATACATAGCAAAGCAAAGACCTTGGT
>JAAXNX010001196.1:0-19313 GCA_036491905.1 Folsomia manolachei
ATGCTGTATCCTGAGGAGAGGGGAGACTTAGCGACAAGCAGTCTGTATGGAGAATGAAGTCAAAAGGGAACCAAACTCAGTAAGTAGTAAACTACAATACAACCCGAGTCAGGGTGGTGTATAGTTTGTGTGTAGAGATTTAAGTGTAATCAGTCCAGTAAAATTGTGCTGAGGCAGTAAACTATAATCCAGCTTGGTCCATTCTCATCGAGCACGGATTCTTGTTAGCCATCCACACCTCATGGCATTGGATGAGATGACAATGATGAGAGGAAACCAAAAACCAAGTGACCCAAGTGGTAGTCCTACTACTGACAGAAAAAGGCCATTGAGCGTTAACGAAGTGCATGAACTGGCTACGCTTCGGTTTCCCTTTTCCTCGATTGAATTCAATTTTATCAAAGGGACAGCTGGATAATATACAAATGATAATGGGAGTAATATGAAATGGATAAACTGAGTCAGGGACCCTACTAGGTTGGGCCTTGACTTGACTTTTATCCCGAGAGAGAGAGATGAGATCTGTCACTTTAGATCCTATTATCATGTGTTCTTTATTGTCAATTTTATTACCAGATGAAAAATTTCAAACACCAACTCTCTACTCCACACTAATACATGTTCTTTAGTGGTAGGTAGGGACAGGGGTAGGGACAAAAAAACCGTCAACATTCTCATCCCTCATTTTAACCTTAAATCATGTAATTACAGTCAATCTCATGTGTAGTTAGTGAGTTACCCTTGAGAGGGAATCTGGTCGTGGTGCCTTTATTTTATAGTCTCATTTAGAAAAGAGATTTAATTAAGGACTCTTAGTTACTGGGCCCTGAAGGACTGAGACCTAATAAAACAGAGAGGAATAGAAGAATGTATGGGATCCATTTCAAAATTGATTCATTTCCGGAGGAAGGAATGAATGGTTCTGGCATTGGTATTTTCTTGAGGGCAAGAGAATAAAGGGCCGAGGGATTGTTAAGGAGTTGGTGGAAATGGAAGGTGACACAATGCCAAAGTGCACGAACTACGGTATATACAGTCAACTAAGCTTGGTTGTTGTTATTTTATTCCGGATAGGAGAGTTGCCTCAGATTTCACACTCTGATCCTAATTTCCTTGACTTGACTTTGGTCGGATTTATGACAAGTTATCACAGAGTTTTGTTAATCCCTTGAAACCAAGTCACTTGAACAGAGGGTTTTCAAAGGGCTTAGTGCACAACACAAGCCAATAAGTCAGGGAGTAAATCTGTCCTGAAATGAGAGCCATTTACCGATTTACCTACTTAAGGAGAGGTCCTTTGACGTTTTTTTCTGGCTCAAAGTCATGCACCGACCAATATTGAATACTTGGGCTTAGCCTGGGTTTGGATGGGTATGTTATGCCAGTCATAAATGAATGAATTGCGTCCCTTACTTCCTATTTAGATTGTAGTTAGTTGCCAACGGCACAATTTGTCCAATCGTATCGTAAGTTACGATTCGTAACTGATTTCCTGATCCTTGACCATCTAAAGGAGATCATGCCCAGATTGTTGAGGAGCAGGGAATATTCATTCATTCACAGAAATATCGTCAACTTCAAAGCAAAAGTTTTAGATACAACAGTCTTCGTCTTGTAGTAAATACTTGGCATCCCACCCAACAATGATGTGGGTAAGGTTCATTTTAGTCATGTTCTTCTTAAGCACTTGTTATTGAGCATTTATTCACCGTAGTTCCGTTCGCTAAAACTATTAATTTCCTGGAGATGAGAAGAAACTCCTTTTGTGATTTACAGCATTTCTTGCAGCCCCACAGTGACTCTAGCTAGAGCCATGCAGATTGGAGTCGTGAGTGGTTAATTTAGCTGAAATTGTCTCATTTCCAAAGTCCCGTCATACATTAGTTTACGAGTCGGGAAGAGCTCGTAAAGTCTTTTTTCGTTGTTTGTGAAGAAACAAGATGTTTCTGTCAAAACAGTTTGGATCACTTTTATTCCTTTGGCAGGCAGCATAGCTTGAAGTTGAAGTTAAACAAGTTGCAACAAAATGTGGGGAGATAAACACGTTTTAGAAACAACTTCATTTCCGACAGTAAAATTTCGCAAAATCTAAAGACGTAAAAATGTCAATCAATGAAGTGAATGTGGGGCGGTTGGCTAAATTTTGACTTTTCTCCATATAATAGCCCATTAAACCAAGTTGCAATGACCTGGCAATTCAAGCATTCTTCAAGTAGACATCATGACAAAGTGGAGTTTTGTCTGTATTTATTTTTATTTTGTTAGTTTCCAGCTCACTCGCTAATCCACACCCACCCTGGCATGGAGTAAACATGTGTCTTATCGGTTGGGGGAAATACAGTCAAAATCCACAGACTGCCATAAAAGTGAGAGAGCACCAATCAAACAAAATAGGATGAGGAGATTCGGCTCACTTTAGTTGCTAAAGTTTAGTATGGATGACTAACATGGGTAACATTGGGCAAGGGTTTTAATAAGGCATTCACACGTTGTTTTACTTTAAAGCGTCGGGAATCGGGTTAGACAATATTTCAACTGCACAAATTACAACGTAGTCTAAACACCTTGTGCAAATAGTTAATCCGTGAGGGATAAGCATTGGTAATAAATGGTATGTTCAAGAACAGATATAAGTAAGAGCGAGCGGTTTAAGGAAGGGAACAAAAAATAAAACAAATCCATTAAAATCAGACAACATTTCTAAATTTTGGTAGTGGAACCTGGTTGCCAAAATTAGTTGCAATTCGATCCAAACTTTTTTTTTTTCTAGATTGAGATGTAACTTATACCGACAGACAGACAAGTTTTTATAAAAGTACCCCACGCTTTACCCACTGCAATAAAAAGCTTTTCCAAATACCAGCAGTGCACTGCAATTGACTTGTGTGCACTTTTAAAACGTGTTATCTCCTGATGTCCAGACAATAAATGACTTCGGATTAGTCGGATAAACCGTGAATTTAGTCCATTACAAAATGCATCTCTTATCACTTAATCGCCCAAAGAGAGCATTGGATACCGTAAAATGCGTCAGAAAAACAGAATCAGCAAATATACCCAATACATTGTCTTATCCAAAACTCTTCACAATTGTGAAGGTATTGTCAATATTTTACCCAAATCCTATTAAAACCAGCAGGCACAAAATTTTGTAAAAATATGGTATCGCTTCCAAAAACCCTGCCACATTCTTGGTCAATGAAAACAATGCCATGTGGACACACAATTGTCGTCAAAGTTTGGACATGCATATGGAGCTTAACTAAGGTGTCAAAGTCAACGCAGTGAAATATGCACACGGCGGAGACTAGGAAACAAAGGATTTGGATTTGGACCGGGTTGGACCCCCGTGAAAGAGGTTTACTAGTAAACTGGGGTGATTGACAGGTTAGAGGATGAGGACAAGGAAGCCCACTCACACCCTGTCAGTGGGTGAGGTGAGGTTGAGGGCTCACTTCAAAAAGTGGATGTCATTTACATTTCCGATTCTAATTCTATATCTTCCATCACCAAGACTAGAACTCAAAGGCAGCTTGGATACATGTCAAAACTTATCCGCTTCATCACCTCAAATCCGGGTGCATGCAAAATGCATACAAATTTTTAATAAACATTTTGAATAATGTTTGAGCAATTGTGTCTATACTCGAGATTTTTAGCATGTGATGTTTAGCTCCTGTAATAAATTGAATGGTAGGAACATTGCACTTTCTTCCATATCCAAATAAATACCGAGTAAATGCTGGAGAATGAATTTCTATTTAAATTTATTTTCTACTACTTTGAATAAGCTCAACATTTTCCACGTATTCTAATATTAATGTTAATCAAGTCGTTATACTTCATACGTCTTGTAATGTCCTATTGCATGATGCGGTTTGAGTTACTTCTCTAAATATTTATCTATGTTATAGCAGTAGGTACGGATTTCTTAGTAATCACATCTTTCGCAATACGTTTGCAGTGCAAAGTTTGCACTGAATAATATTAACTATGTTCATTGTGCGCAATTGGATATGTGCAGCCTCTGGCATTTATGGCTGAAGAAAAGTATGCAAAAACTCATGTCGGAGTTTCATCTTTCATCAATGTTCATAAGAATCATTGACGTTGGTCCAAGGACTCTTGGTGAAAAACGTCTTGGAGACAAATAAAACTATGCAAGTTTCATAATCAATACTAACCACAATTGAATTCAAGTGTTTTACGGAGTAGTTGGAAGGAAATGGGAGAGTAGGGTCAACCAAGAACAAGCTGTTTTATGACATTTTGTAATTGACTGGACAAGGGATTTGAGCTTAAGGAATTTCGTGTTATTTAATTTTCTGAGAAGATTTTGCCAATTAAACCATGGAACAATCCGGAACAAGGTCAGAAGTTGAGCAGGGCAAACGTTCCTTTCAACAGTTAAATACAGACCCACCACCCCCTTACCCGGGTAACTTATCTTGGCCAAACGTCTCCACCCGAGGTGACACCCTTACCGATGAAAATACTTGCAATGACAACTTTCAAACGTATTCCGAGGATGTCGGGGAGCGCAACGTGTTTCTGAGGTTAGTTGATAACTCCAATTTCATGTCGATAACAAATTGATGGCATTTTCCTGCAGAAAAGTCTTTGGACTACTTACCCTCCACGGTGGTGTTATCCTGGGAGTTATCGCGCTATTCATGTACGTTCCCGTGATCCGGTCTGAAATATTTTGGGAAGATTGGGTCACTATTGTAATCCTTGTGACCACAATCATCTCCCTGCTCCTTATCGGCAGTACCCGGTACTTATCGCAGCATGGTTTCGAACCGGCTTGGAAATGTCGTCCCAACCTGGGACCAACAATTCTCCAGGGACTTGTTCCACTATTTCTGGCCTTTCCAATTGCTGCGGGTGCCATAAATACGGAGTAAGTTTTTAAAAAAAGTTAAAATTTGAATAATTAAGTAATCCATCCTGGATTATCCAGGATTACTAATCCTCCCGTTTTCTAATTCAGCTCGGATTTCATCCTCATCGTGATGGCTACCATAACTGCGACGATTTTCGTGTCCTTCCTATTTACTCTGCAAACGCGGTGGGACTTTGCTGGTGGAGTTATCGCGATTATTTGTATTCTACCAATGTTTGCCTATGTGACCTACTATTTTGCTACGGCTCCAGCCAAAAGGAACGACGGCTTTAATGGTGATGAGTGGGTAGAAGAAGACCGACAAAAACTTCTTGTAGCGGCATTTGTAATCTCGGCTCTGTTCTATGTGGCGATATTGGTGATGGCGTACATTATGGGACATCAACATCCGGGATCTTCTTCGGAAACGGTTTGTGGGATTAATTTGTATCGAAAGTATGATGAATGGGCAATCTCCGTGATGCAGGTGTATTTCGGATTGATGGTGGCTTTGTTGATTATTGCTCTGAGCGTGATTATCATTGCGGCGGCGTTGAGAGGAAGATTTATTTGTTGTTGGGTTGTTCGGACGGAGAGGCGTAGGAATGAGGATATCGTTTAAAATGAAGGGATTGATATTGGTGTTGGAATTATTTATTTATTTAAGTTAAAATTGGTTGAGCTTGGATTTTATGACTTGTTAATTTAATATTTTCTTGTTAATCACTTTGTTTGAGGGTAATATTCATAGAATTGTAAACCCTAGAGATGACTTATCACTATATCCCGTCAGACTTGAACGGTGCCTTAGGCTATTAGTTAGTTGTTATACATAAAATTGATACGGAATGAATTACAAATTCTTAAAATTAAGCATACGTTTAAGGGCGAATTACAGATATAATTTGTGTCATTGCTTGAAAAATAAAAAATACTTTTAAATTCATACCATTCATAATCACCACGTTTAAAAAGGTATATTTATCAGAAATCTAAAAAAATCTCATAAAAGAAACTTGCAAAAATACATGACTTAAAAAAAGACAAATCTCAATTTCTGAGACGGTAAAACCGAGAAATGGCTGACGGAGCCACCTCCCGTCAGTTTGGCTGAAAGTCTTGTTTTCTATCTTAACGCTAAATTTGTAGGACGCCACAGAATAATACTTATCTACAGAAGATACCTTGGTTAGCCTTCTAAGAGATACTTAATGTTATCTGGATTCCAATCCTGCCTGAGGAAGTACTTGGTCCAAAAGATTCTGCTCTTCGCCAACCGGCAATGGTTGGTATCCGCCGGATGAAGGATTGGATTTTACAGCCATGCAGCTTTCTTTACATCGGCCAAATTGGGAAATCCTAAATAAAGAGGGAGGTGGTGTAAAATAAATTTCAGTGCATGCAAAAATTATAAGCCCGACAAAACCCAAAGTAAATATGTTTGAAAAAAAAGCAAGCGCCCAAAATTTGTGCAGGTTTATGCATCCAAAAATGCAAATGCGGAGTAATACGTAGTTTATGACACTAGCTACTGCATGAATCAAAACAGTAACGAAACTATACATGAGCATTTATCTGAAGGTTCACCAGGTCACTAGGATTTATTATTGTGAACTTTCACGTATTTTTAATACCTACAGCTCGCCATCTTAAAAAATAATAGAATAGTAATGAACGACATTTAAGACTAGAAAAATGCTACTTTGTTTCCCACTAAATTGAACATTATATCCTTAAATATGAGCGATACTAACATTACAATACTCAAGGGCAAGAAATTACACGACAAAATTAGCCAGAACATGTAACATTACATGATAACCCAATAAAATACATGCACGAAGAAATGTTTGCTATGAAAACAATTTTGTATCTATAAATTAAATACAATACTGTTCCGGAGCGTTCTTATCACATACGTTTTACGACTTTATCCGGATGATAACCCACCAGACTGGTGGCACCAGTTTCCGAAACGACATAAGGTACAGGACCCACAACCATGAAATCTTTCACCCTTAACCGAATTTATCACATTCACCCATCATTAATTAAGCAACGGCCTGGGCTATTATTTCTTGACTCGTTTCAGCAAATTAATCAATGACTATAATTGTTATAATCTCACCCTAAAATACTACAAAGGAGAACGCTAACACTTCCAAATATAATGGAGTTAGCCATGTAGCTATGAATGTTATTTGCAACATTAGCATTTTGTTTTCCATCCGATGGGGCAACCAATTTGTCTCCGTATCTGTTCAAAAAATCCAAAACAACGCCATTCGTCCAACCGAATCCAACGACGACATCGTACTCCCCACCACCTCCAGGTAAGCCGACAACGGTGCAGTCATACTAAAAAAAAGGAATCTATGGTTTATTGAAAAAGAAAGAAATTTCAAATAATACAATTACCTTTTCAAACATTTTCTGTGACTGCTGAAAAGCTCTGTAATTGGATGCAATCCATTTCTCTGCAATTTCAAAGGCAAGAGCTCTTGCCTCAGCATTACCAGAATTATCCAGGGCATCAACGATTAAATGTTGGAGAGGAGCCCAACCATTAGGAAAATCCCACTGCTCCCCGGCGTGGTTAAGACTGGTGGGCACTCCTCCCGGAAATTTTAATGCGCCAGAATTTCTCAAATATTGTAGCACCTGATTGACAACGCCGGCCGATTTATAGCTTCCAGTCCACAAAGGTGCAAGATTGGAGGGGTAAAATTGCTTCCGTAAAGTTTTGCTGGTGATCTCAAAGTCAAACCAGGAACCCAATTCCTCATCCCAGAGCAGCTCATTAATTGTTGTTTTCCACTCGTTAGAAATGTTGTCGTACTTTGCAGATTTTGTGGGAGAACCCGTCTAATTAGCATATAAACATTGTATACATAAGTGTGAGCTGCCATCATTATTTGAGATTCAGACAAAGACAAACTTTTACCATCCTGTGGAAATCAGCCAGCAGTTTCGCATTGAGTTGTATGAAGGCGTTGAGTTCCACGGGTATAATATCTCGAACTTTGGTGTGTTTTAGGTCTCCTTTATAACAAAGTTTGAAACAGGTTAGGAAAGTTGAAATCATAATGTCGACTTATTCAGCACCTTCTTCATTTGGAGGATTGATAAACCATCGTGACGAAAAGTCCCATCCTGACTCGGCACCAGATTTTAAATTGAAGTACAGCTCATTCTGCTCTTTTGTTGAGTTGAGCTTCTGTGCTAACTCGTAATCCTCCCTGGAATTCATTAGTTATTAATGTTATGATGGAGAAAAATGGAAATTTAAGTAATTTTTTGGTACCTATAAGACTCCGGCCTTGGCCCAGTATACTCCACATTGTAGCGAACCACTCGATAAGAAGTTCCTCTGTGTTGAATGGAGATTGTTCGGTTTTTTATCCAGAAATCGAATTCCTTCTCAAATGCGGGTAGATTACGACGAATGAAATCAATGTCCTTGGTATGATCCAAGTAGAGTTTAGCCATTGGGATTAGAAGCGGGGGTTGGGAGCGTCTGAAGTAAACTCGGCCACCGTTTGGGACGTATCTGTTTTAAAATATCAGGCTAAATTGACCAAGATTCCGTATCACAAAAATTACAAAAGTTTGATTATCTTGAAGTACAAGTGTACAAAAAATACGAAAATGTGTCCAAATTGACCATTGTCACAACGCTTCAATGACGCTGACCTTTGTCCTTTTGGCTAACCATGTAAAAATAGTACTAGACTCACAGTCTAGTCTATGAGTAAATACCAAAGGTTACATATGCATTACTTACCCCAAATGATTTATCATTTCCACAAAGTTTTCCAACATTCCCTTAACCGTTGTGCTCATTTCGGACAAAAGAAGTCCTGGAATAGAAACATCATATTGTCAAGAATCGAGGTGAAACGACTTCTCCTACACACGCCACAACTAGGCCTTAACCTTTGTTACTCAACAATTGAAAATTAATTTATCGGGAATGATTTCTGAGATGCGTCTCCTCAAACAGTAACTGAATTACCTTTCATAATCCAGTAAGAGTCCCAATAAAAAAACTCCCGAAACCTTCCCCCAGGTACGATGACAGGTTGACTGGTGTAGATCATGGAGTAAAGTTCCGGCCGATCTCTCACATCCTCCTTAATCTTTCTCCCCAATTCCTTCCAATAAGAATGGAGTTGAGTTGCCCAAGTTCGTAAACGTGGATCAGAAACATTTTTGATAAAAAGTGGGTCCGGGTGCCAATCCGCTGGATCCCAGACAGCAAACTCGGAGCCCGCTTCTTCGAAATTGGCATTGACAAAGGAACCAATTTCTTGCTTTGAGGGACTCTGTTTGTGCTCTCTCATGAATAAGTCAAAGTTTCGCAACACTTGCCCCGGCGAGTTTCTCAACTTCATGTCCACAAAAGTTTTGGAGTCCTTGAATAATCCAGACATTTGGACGGTGTGGAGAAGAGGTCCGTGACAAATAAATGTTGCTAAATAAATAGAACAAAAGATGGAACAAAGTTTCATTGAAATGATTTCCACACCTGCCAAGAGAATTGGGATTCTGCTCTAATTCTATATCTTTAATTAACACTTCTACTTCTAAAGGGAGGCCGTATTTAATGAAAATAGAGTAAGAAGGACACCAGAATTGGCAGGATGAGGGAATTGGGTGAGAGGAGAAAGGTGAACATTTGCACATCAAGTGAAAGCTTTAATTGAGTCCCATGAATTAATTGCCTGAAGCTACACAATCATGGGGAATGAAATATCTCATAATGCAAGATCAAAGGAGTTTTGACGACATGCTTCATTGCTGTCTTCGCATTTACGTAATATCGATACAATTCAGTGCAACACGAATTAAATACAATTTACCTGTCACACGGCGGTAGTAAGAGATCAGCCGCATAGCTGGGGTCCAAGAGATTAAAGAGGGTCAGGCAACAGATCCATAAAGAAAAAAATGCCATGGTTTACTCAAGTTGGGTAACTTCCACCAACTCGGTCCAAGTTTTATAAAAAAGTTGGTAGAACTTGGAATAGGGTGGATAACGGATTGAACGGTTAGGAAACAAATGTTTTCTTCAAAGTTCTTTTTATCAAAAGAATTCCACTGCGTTCTGCTTTTGGCGTGATTCGTACATCATTGTCAAGATATTACGTTTACAAAGGAGCCCAGTTCCGATAAAAGAGCCAGCTATGTCAGATAGACTAGTCTGCGGAATAAAAATATAACATATTAGATACCGCTTGAGGAAAGTAGTATGGGATAAATCATTCAGAAAATAGTGCCATTTATGTCCTACGCCTAACAATTTGAACCACACTGTTCTCCATAGAATGACATGTGAATGGAACAAAACGTTGCTAAAATATGTAAGAGAAATGAGTCTGTGTCAATCAGAATTGTCGTGCCATGATTTAATAATCTTCTTAAAAGATTCCAAAACCCACGAATTACAATTCTATTTCTAGATCTAGGTTAAAGTGTGGTGTATCGTCTCCCAAAAACAATTGAATATGTTTTCGTAAATTAATAAAGTGTTTGTTAAAGATTTAGCACAAAACACAGACATTGATCCAGCTAAATTATTCAGAATATCACGAGATAAATGATTCAAGTAGAGAAATTATTTTTTCCAGGTCTGAGTCTCGAACGAGATGCTTTTTTTCACCAAAATTTTTCAACTATATTTTCAATCTCAACAATTCTACCAATTTTCTAATTCTATCCCGTAATAATTAGCAAGTGGAGTAAGGCCTCACCATACAACTTGAGATTATGCTGCGTGTAATTAAGCAACCTCAATTTGTAGCACATACAATCCCAGCCAACGTAGTCACCCACCGGGCAGGATTCCTTAACTGAATTCGAGAGAAATGTTTTTGGTTTGGTTGGAGAAAGTCAAGTGTCACTTGAGACACTTTCACTCCCAGCCCAGATTCCCGACTCCTCTCTGGTCCCAACTCTCTCTCTGCTTTCTTTTTATAGGAGACCAACCAGTTCCTCTCCTTCCTTCTGACTCGCTGAGTCAAACTATTCTAAAAGAAGATTCTCCTTCCCCGTCAACTTCTCTCTCCGATTAATTCCTCTCCAATGCTGCCATGCAATCCATGCTAAACACTCTTTGGGAAAGAATTCAAAGGAAAAAGCCACGGATCCAGATTCCTTACGCTCTACGGCCTTGCCAACAATGTGAGTGCAGTGGAGCTCTTCTCCAGACAAGAATACTGGACTGGTAGAAATTTCAGTGTTGTCATACATCTTAATAAATCTGGCCCAATGGTTTAACACGCCAACGGACAAGCCAAGAAATGAGCTGTAAAGGAATTGGATGGGTGAATGTTATACAATCACGATTATATGGGGGAATAGAGTGAGCCTTAATTCGCAACACATCAACATTACCAAGGCATGGAATTCGTGTGAATGTGAATGGGATCACGTAACGAAGGAAAAAGGTTGCAGAAATGAATTGCGTCAGTAGTTCAGGATTGGCCAGGTGCCACCAGGCCCCCTAATTGGCGCATACTCATTGGTCCAAGGAAGAAACACACCTTCGTCTGTGGTCATGAGGGAACAATGGAAGCATTGTTGAGAAAGACAAAATGTTATGGAATGGGTATTACAATCCAATAAAGGGAATTGACCTTCAAAAACGTAACCTCACCCAACAACTTCCAGTGCAGCTAGTCTCATTTTGCCTCCTGTGGTGGAATGCCGAATGAAATAAGAAGGATAATTAATTGGTCGGGTAGTGCCTTAGTAAATTGATGGGTTCATGGATGGAAACATTGTGAAATGCTGCCTCCTCCAGTTTCATTTAATTACCATTTCATTTAACTGATCGCAATGTACGTGATCCCATTGCACGATTAGTCAGCAATTTCAGTGCAATTTTCTTAAAGAATTGTTTGCAATATGCAGGGCAAAGGTGAATACTATTAATAATATCGGACGATCTAGAGAAATTGCATGCGATAACTCAACAATGGGCGAGACACTATCCTTTTTATGGGGAGCCGTTGAAGTAACTCGAGTAATTATTAACTCAAAATTCTAATTACGGGGCAGCAAAAATGTGGCATGGCTAATTTTGTCAGGGAGATCCCGAGGTCACGTACTTGGCCACTTGGGTACCAAAGAATGTCAATTTATTGGAGAGAATAAATTTCCTGGATAAAAAATTATTTCTTCAAATAAAAATGCATAAGTAAAAGTTTGGTTTTTAGCATGTGTAATTGTGCAATAGATAAATAGCTCAGATTGAATGAGGCCTAGAATTATATACACATCTGAGAACTATAGTAAGTTTGTTGCATGTCTAGGGAGGTGGATATTTTCCCAGTATAATATGACATGAAATAATTTGTGGTATAAATTAATATTTCTAATCCTATAACCAAAGTTAAAGGATCAAAGTCCACGAAATAATTGCAGTCATGCGAATTTTTGATGGAAACCTGTAATTTAAAGGCGACTAAAGGATGAAAGGCAGACTGATACGTCAAACAAGTAATCATTGTTTAGCCAATCTTATCCGAAGTGCTGAACTTAACTTGAGGTTTTGAAAGTAAAATATTGTTGCAAAATTGTACAAAAAGAGAATAGGAGAAATTGGGCTTCTCATCGTTTGTGGAAGCGAATTTGCCATTACAATTCCGAATTGGACATTCAATCATTTGCTACGGTCAACATTCCAATCTCACATTCAAATTATCAAATGGAATATAGATGGACTGAAAATTCAATGGAACGCAAATGATATGCAGAGCAGGCAACAAAAGCTCAAATATTGATTCACTGATATTTGACTCCGCTGAAACCATTTTGCTTCTGGGGAAGTTATCCGAGAATTTGCGAGTTTAAAATAACGAGCCTGCCAAACAAACGAATATTTCATTTCCTAGTATTATTTTACAAACGAGGGCATAATACTGACCCAATAACTGGAGCAAGGCATACAATGCGATTCATGATGCAATCGGAACTTTACTTTCATCTTCTCCGCGTCTTTTTATATGTCATTTTTGATGACTACTAGTTACAAATCGTGACGACTTTACTCCCCAGAATTAGAAATAGACATATCACAAACCAAAGCTGAACGTAACTTGAACCCCAACTGGCCACAATTCTGCCAAAATACATATCAAACAATGACACAGCTTTGTACTCAATAAATCTAGATGAGATTCCTAAAATATCCATTACAGAAATAGTACAAATGCACTCGACTCGTTCTTGTCAGTGTCACCGAGTTGATTTGACAGCTACCTGCCTGCCACTCACTCACCCGCCGACTGATGAAGATTCGATACCTTTGGACAAAATTAACGCAATAATTCCCTACTTCCGTTCTGAATTTGGCATTTGCAGAATTAACCTCGGCTAAATCTCCAATCTCCACTCGTAGCCAAAGGTCTACGTAACCAAATAAATTATTGAGAATTCTAGATTGTTGTGTAACTCGTGGAATGAATGCTTTGTTACAGCTTTAATTTTGTTAAGTTACACCTGCCTGGTTCTAATTTAGCCATTTTTCATTGTGATTTGGAAGACATTCCTTGTCCTATTTCGTAACTATTGTTTGATGTGGTTTTCTTTTTTTTTTTCGTTGAATAGGAATGAATGATGAAAATAATACCTGACGACGAGTAATAAAAAACTTCCAATTAATAAGATGCCGAAGGAATAATTACACTCTACAGACAAATTGTCATCGTCCAGATTTCCAGATAGAGCACCACAAACAAAGTTTGATGTGATTTAGACTGACATTCGTAGTCCTGAATAAGCGACAAGATCATTACGAAGTGGAGGCAAAGTTGGTGGCATTGAGCCCATAAATCATGGACGTAGAAAAGTTGGATGAACATGCATCGGCTGCCGCATTACATTATCAGTGCTAAGAGACAAAATCCAATGGTCCAATTTAGAAATTGAGATTCCGATCTAGCCAAAGAAAGCCAAAATGTCGAAAATTGTGAACCTAACTCTTAGGGAATCTTAACAAAGTAATCTAATCGAGTTGATTCCCTTCAATTTTTATCAGAGATCTTGTCCACTTGCCAACGTTGTGTTCGGTCTGTTTCTTTTCTCCATATTTTACTTTGCCCTTTCTCCAACCTGACACTAATTAATTTCTACACGATATAGTTTGATGCATGGGATTGATATAGAGGGCAAGAACAATGGTCCAAAAGTTGAGTGCCAAATCATGGCAATGTAATTGGAAAACATGCTGCTTCTGCGAAAATAATGAGTAATCCATCCCAGCCGTATGGTTATCTACAAAACGACTGTATTTCGGAAATGATGCACGCAGAACTTATCCATCTCTGTCTGACCTGACGCAAGTCGACGACATTTTAGGAATTTGACTCAACGTCCACCTGTCTCAACTAAGGAATAGTTGCGGATCTAATTTGCAAAGAGATGTGCGAATATTAAAAATTTTAATGACTCCCCATGCATGAATACTCCATGCTCCACTACAAAGACATATTATTATTTAGCTAAGCATGCAAAAAAGAGGTACAAGATAAGTCCATGCAAAGGTAGAGTTTTGAATAACTGGAAACGATGGGAAATGACAAAATCTTAATTCTTACTTTGCTAACGAAATTTCCGATAACCCAATGGTGACCTTGGAAGTAGACGCGGAAGATAGATGCCCAATTCGGACCTTAGAACTAAGGTCACACCCCTACAGAAAATTATAAGGTCAACTCTACTGAATGCCAAAAATGGTAAAGCACAAAAACATGTCGACTTACCCAATTGAGGCGATATGAAAATGGATCCAAGGAAAGTTGTCGACTAGCTCGTCGCCACTGGAAGACTTGGATAAGACCTCGTCTCGTTACTAACATTATATTTGTACTCCTTATGCTCACATTTAAAGTAAACTTAATTATTCCAGGGACGAAGGGCAGTGTCCTTAGGACACCATCTTATCTTAAGATAACACTTTGATAACCAATTCCCGTCATAAATCCATGTCGATCTTTTTTCAAAATTAGCAAGAGTTTAAAACATTTATAAAAAAATTAAAACTCCCTTAAAAACAACAATGATGTGTATGATTGCCGCTGTCTAATTGTCGTGAGGGCAATTGTAAACTCGTGTTAAAATAAATAATTACCAGTATTTAAGATAAGTGTCCCAATGTCCGCCGGACATTGTCCGGCACCATTCCGTGGACAGATGAGTTGACATGTTGACACGTTGGCGTGTGGAAACGGATGTCATTCGGTGTCATTTCAACGCCAATGATGGACACTTCTGGAAATGGATTGTTTAAAAAAAAGTATAAATTTAAGGAAAGGAATTGCTTTAAAATGAGTCAGTTCTCATAAGTAGAAGTCTTTGCTTGCAGATTTTGCATGCAAAATAAACGTTTCTATAAAGAATGGGGACAAATCAGAGTCTGGTGTAAGACATTTATGTATAACTGCATGGTATGGATATTGACAGCTTTTCTACTAATTTTAGAGAGGACCACACCATTAAACAAAACCGAGTTGATTTTTTTCTAAATGGACAGCAATACCATGGTTGGTTGAGTTAATGTTTCAGATTGTAGGATGTTTTTTATTCTAATTTTTGACCAAGTTTTCTGAAATTTGTATAGTCAACGTTGACGCCACGGATAATAAGATCAATGCACAAAGTAGACTGGTGGACTTTATCCGGGACACTGCTGGGCTCAAGGGGACCAAGTATATGTGTCGAGAAGGTAAGATAAGCTACGTGGTTATCATTAAGTGAATTTATGGGAATCACACTAATTTTTCAGGAGGTTGTGGGGCTTGCGTTGTCACCGTCCGGATGAAGGAAGGAAGCTCTGGAAAATATGTTGTTCGAGCTGTAAATTCGGTTGGTTCCCAAATAACAATGTTTGATAAAATCATGATTTTTTGTGCATGGGAATTGATAAAGTTTTTCTAAAACAATGTCTGGCAGTGTCTAGTGCCGGTTTTCTGTGCGGATGGCTGGGAAATTACGACGGTGGAAGGATTAGGAGATAAGCGGAAGGGATATCATAAAATTCAGGATCAAGTCGTCAAGTTTAATGCTTCACAATGTGGTAGGCTCTGGTTTAAATAAAGGCTGCATTTTCTCCTGAAACTATAAACTATTGAAATGTGTAGGTTTTTGTACCCCTGGAATGATTATGAATTTTTACGGGTAAGCCCTTACTACGAATCTCAGATCAAAAATTTTATGATTATTTGATTTTAGGTTGACCCAGAGCAATCCAACGTTCAAAATGCAGGATGTCGAAGAATCCATGGATGGTAATATCTGTCGTTGTACGGGCTATCGACCAATTTTAGATGGATTTAAAGCAATGAGTGGCGACGCATCGGAGGAGCTTAAAAGAAAATTTCCAGATGTAACGTTTTTCATGAGTTTAATGAAAAAATTCCTTCATAATTTTGACTCGTTCAGCAGGGAGATGGATGCTCTTTGGGGAAAGTTTGCTGTAAAACACGGGATGATGTCAGTAACTTCGACAATTCTCGGGGATCCAATGATGTCAAATTATACCTGAATTTGAGCACTGGGGAGAAATGGATACGTGCAACTAGTTTAGGGACTCTTTTTGAAGCTGTGCAGCATTTTGTGGCGTCCGGTCTTAAATACTGTGTCGTTGCCGGTAACACGGGAAGTGGTAATGCAAAATTTTGAGTTGCACTTAATATTTTTTCATACCCTAAGTTCCAGGAATCATGACTCTTTAATTATCCAGGAGTCTACAAGAATGAGGGCCCTTATCAAGGTTATATTGACATCAGTGCTGTTCCAGAGCTGAAAAATTCCTTTCTGGATGCCACAAAAGGAGTCGAAATTGGATCCGGGGTTACGTTGGCTGAGGCCATTAATACATTTCAAAAAGCTTCTGAACTACCCGGTTACAGCTACATGTTGCAAATTAACAGACATTTGAAAAGAGTTGCAAACACGCCTGTGCGAAATGTTAGTGGGCAAGAAGGTTATCGCGAATTAAATGGATTCCGCTATTTTCTAAGAAATGCTAAACTTTGTAGGCTGCAACCCTCGGAGGAAATCTAATGTTAAAACATTTTCATCCCGACTTTCCTTCGGATATCTTTGTGGTGCTGGACTGTGTTGGAGCAAAACTTCAAATTGGTAGCAAAATTGGCGTAATTAAGGTATGTATTGTTGGAGTATATTAAATATTCTTCATTTGTTACAGGTTCATCCACAACGGTGTCGAGAGAATACTCGCTTCAGGCCTTCCGAGATGTGGACATGAACGGAAAAATTATTTTGTCAATCACCTTTCCAGCCTATAAGGGAGACAATTATTACTTTAAAAGTTATAAGGTTCATTTTCCAACATCTTTGTTGAGAAGGTGGTAGAATCTCAAACTAGCTTCAAGGTTAAGTAACTTGTTACAGATAAGCCGACGCTTTCAAAATGATCATGCTACCGTGAATTGTGGGATACTTATGAAAATTGATCCGAAGCGGAACTATAGCGTCCGAGATAAGCCTTCCATTGTGTTTGGTGGGATTAGTGGCGATTTTGTAGGGATTTTATACCAATTTTAGCTATTTTTAATTTCGAATAATCATGAAACTCGGATATTAGAGTCATGCCACGAGTACGGAAATCTATTTTGTTGGGAAATTCCTAAATGGCAAGACCTTGGCTGGTGCATTGTCTTCTTTGGATAGGGAAATTCAACCATCTCCAAATCCACTGGAGGACCCTCTCCATCGCAAGTTGTTGGCGCAAGCGTTACTGTACAAGGTGTGCGTTTCTGCGTGTTGTCATTATTAGGAAGTGATAACACATCGCTTTTGCAATTTTGCCTTAGTTTATTCTTGGAGTCATGGGAGATTCGGTGACATCCAGAATTCAGAGTGGTGCTCTGGAAATAGATCGATATTTAACGCATGGAAAGCAGGATTTCGACACCCAGGACGAGTCTCAATGGCCACTTTATCAGCCCATTTCAAAAATTGAAGGAAAATTTCAAGCTTCTGGTATAAAATTGAACTAAAGTCTTTACGACATCTTTCCCAAGTGGTTGGAAATGACTATATGGGATATTTATTGGGTCCTTTCGCTTGATTGTCTCAGGTGAAGCGGAGTATGTAAATGATATGGTGAAGCATTTTGATGAATTATTTGGAGCCTTTGTCATAACCAATGTGGCTAATGCTAAGATTCAGAGTGTGGATCCATCTGAGGCACTTGTAAGTCTAATTCACAACCATTTAGTTGAAATGTAATATATCCAATTTTATATTCTCTTCTGTGGTTAACAGGCAATGCCAGGTGTGACAAGGTTCATCCAAGCTAAGGATGTTCCAGGAACGAATAATGCTGCAATTTTTTACCCAGAACCGGAAGAGGTAAAATTAGCAGTTAGCCAAAGATTTGTTTTTTAAACAAATTTTCTATTTCCGTCAAGATTTTCATTTCCGAAAAAGTCCAATACGCCGGACAAGCGGTTGGCCTGATTTTAGCAGAGAGTAAAGAAATAGCGTTCGCAGCCGCGGCTAAGGTGTCCGTCCAGTACTCTGAGATTAAAACACCGATCCTCACCTTGGCGCAGTCCCTTCGTCAAGCGGAAGATGCTGAAGGGCTGGAACAATGCATGATACTTGACATGAAAAAAGTTTCGCTGAAAGAGACTCAATTTGACGCCAACGCTTCAGTGACCACAATTTGTGGCGAGTTTGAAATTGGAGGCCAGTACCATTTCCACATGGAGACACAAACTTGTCTTTGCATTCCGAAGGAGGATGGGATGGACGTCTTTTCTGCGACACAGTTTCCTCACGGGGTCCAGGCCATTGTTGCGGTGGTTTTGGGTGTGCCTGTGAATGAAATCTCTGTCTTTGTCCGAAGACTTGGTGGCGCTTATGGGGCAAAGATTTCTAAAGCGACGCAAATAGCGGCGGCTTGTGCGGTTGGAGCGAAACTAACAAATCGCCCGGTTCGAGTTGTTCTGGATTTGGAGACCAATATGAAAATGGTTGGGAAGAGATTGCCGTATCTTGCAAAATATGAGGTTAGCTAAAGTCCACTGGCCGGATGATTTTGTTCATGTGTTTGTATGAATTCAGGTCGGGGTTGATAGTGGGAATGGAAGGATTCTGAGTTTAAAATGTGACATTTTCTGCGGCCCTGGCTGTGTTGGAAATGAACAAACTTCACTCTACGCACTGCTGTGTTTGCAAAAGTAATTGTGACAAAGATAGGTTTATTAGAAATTTTTGAAATTATGTAAAAAATTTAATTCAAACCAGTTGTTATCGAGCTACGGGATGGGAAGCGACGCCAGGCAAAGGAATAACAGACACACATCCAAACACATATTGCCGTGCACCGGGTAAGTCTTGAAACTTTGTCAGTTTTTGCACTTACTTCACATTTCTATTTGTTTTCTGCCAG
>JAAXNX010001197.1:0-19310 GCA_036491905.1 Folsomia manolachei
CATGGTAAAACCCAATGGGTTTTTTAAATTTTGATACCCAAAAAACCCAATAAAACCCAAAAACCCATAACCCAAAAAACCCATGGGTCGAATACCCTGGTAAGAATGAACTCTACGATGATGTGTATTATAATGGATTAAAACCTATATTTCTAGGTGAAAATTCAAAATGTACCCCATCTGAAAACCAAGCTGATGAACTGGATGTTTTCTGCCAATCCAGATTCGCTGAGAATGTAACTTGTCGCAGAACCTCGTCTTCAAATGAGGCTAACACTGGAGATGATAATGTTGTCCTAAAGCTAACGATGTCTCATCCGGAAGCCGGTTGCAGTTTTGTTGTTGATCTTGTCAATGACGCTGAACGTCGTTTAGATTGTCACCTCCAGAATGGAGTACGACTCAGCCTTATCTTTGGCAGAGGTAAGTAGGAAAAACAGAGTTCAATTCAGAATATGAGCGGATTGAAAAGATTTCTTGTATTTGAATTTTTCTTAGGTGGACATGGAATGTCTAACTTCCTCTACATTGCTATCCTGGTGGTCATAATTTTGGGAATTGTTGCCCTCCTTGCCACCAGCTGGATTTAAAAAAAAATGGAAAACGTAGAAAACCCCGTGTCGTTCATTGGGAGGCTGGCAAAAATTGTGAAATAGAATAAAAGAAGGATTTAGCTATTAAAAAATATTATGTTTTCGGCTCCTTTACTTATATTGGGTTGAAAAAGGATAGATTTCAAATATTAGAATCTATTTAAATTCTAACAGTTGTTTAAAACAGTTTTGAAAAAAGCTGTCTTCATTCTCAGGAACAGCAGTGTCCGTTTCCGAACGAATCCATTTCTCCACAAACATTTTCAGCCTTGCCCACTTCTTTCCACGAACTTGTTTCAGAAACGTGTCCACTCTCTCTTTCTGCTCAAAGGAAAGAGCATCCTTGGACGGAGGCTGGAAACAAAATTCACCCAATTCGTATTAAAAATGCAGTCAATATTCTAAAAACTTGGACAACCAGAAACCAAGAACTAACCGGTGCTTTATTTTGTCACCGGTGCAATTGATATTTAATAACGGCATGCAGCACTCCCCAGAAACTCAGCTCTGGCCAAACCGTGGGAGTGAAGTGAATGTAAGCATGGGACGATTCCCATATCATGAAGTCCGAAAACCTTGAATCCCCTCCCGTTTTTAGCAACATGTCCACGGGTCACATTGGCATCAAGTGCTGTCCCTCCTCCACCAAATACTCACAAATATCTTGAGGAAGGAGACTTCCCTCTTTTATTCCTTTTTGAACAATTTTCATGCTTTGTTCGATGGTATTTCGCCCTGTAACACAGAAGGGATTGAAATAAAAAACAATTTCAATCGTACTGAAATTAAATAAAAATTAATGAATTCTCACCAGTGTAGAAAATGGCAAAATTGATCTTGAATGTTTTGCAGTCTCTTGTCTCAAACATTATACGAGCCAAATCCGGCTTGAATTTTTCCGGAATTAAATCCCAATCACCAATTATTTGGACGCAGTAATCATACTTGTGGGCATTTATTCTGATTAAATTATTTGATAAATACCTTAGTTTTCTGAGCCAAACAAAACACTTATCCTTTTTTAACTTTTACTTATATGCCCTTCAGCGTCTCAACGCAATATTCTTCGAGTAAGTCCATTAGTTCATCTACTTGATCTTTGGAACGATAGAAATTCTCGATGAAAAACATGTACAAAGTTACTTCCGGGATTTTGACCTCAAACCCCTATCTCAAGACTTCGGCAGCTTTTTCTAGCCTATTTCAGAACTTGTTACTGCTTTTATTTTTCAAATTTTATACGACTGCAGATGCGCACATGCCCGGATCGATGGCCAAGTATTCTTTGTAGCCCGTTGGATTTAGCGTACCTCCGATTCCTGTGTAAGGGTCAATATTAATTTACTCGACTGATTTTACTTCAAATATTAAAAGGACATTCAAGCATTCTAAAACTGCAATAAAACTTTAAATTTTGCACAATTATTTTAATAATTGATTAAATTCTTGTTTTCTTATGATGCAAATCAGTTGTTTTGGCAATAAGAATCCGTAGGGCTCCGATTTACGTCTTGATTACTTAACAATGAGCGTCCGACTTGTTGAACGAGGTCATTGAGCCCGGAAAACTTTTCCCAACTTTTATTAGTTTCATCAACTTTCTGTTGGAGTTTATGGGCTAACACCTGGAGAACCTTAAAATCCTAGTTAAAATCCTTCCTGCTGCTTCGTGTTTGGTGGCAATACCTGATATTTCTTGGACAGCATTTTTACTCCGCGGTTTTTGTCACTAAAAAAACAAGACGACCTAAATCCCTACGATCAAAACGCATACGTCACAACCACATTGTTTGCATTTATCAGAACTTGTCCCAATTCGCCGCTGCGACAGAAATGCATATGATTTAACAGATGGCCCTAACCTTATGGTCATACTTCATGATTATTTTTGGCTGGGCTTAACGGATCCAAGAGATTCCTTTAATATTTAATCTACCTTGCCGTCCTTAATCAATGCAACGTTCAGCAGCGAAAGCATCAAGGTGTGGGGTATTTTGTGGTTATGCAAAAAAAAAAAAATTGTCTATTCTTGAGGCCGGGAAGAAGCAGACGCGCCGTATAACAATTTACATGGATCGAGATTTCCGAGGTTTGTTTTTCACCATATCGTATTCATAACTGTCATGAAACGTATAACTTTGACAGGGCGAAGTACAACTTACAACCTCAACTGGAACTCGTGTCAAGATCTATTTGCTGCCGACGATGATAAGCTTTCGTCCGTGAATACGCATGAAAACTGTGTCTACTTATATGAACACCGACAATGTGGGGGCAGGAATATGCGAATTGCTCCGGGACTGGGGGTCACTCGTATGTGGGGAGCGAAATGAATGACAAAACAAGTTCCATGAGACTTTGCTGAATTGTCTGGAACAATTTATTCAGGTCAATTTGAAAAATTATAACCATATATAATTAATATACCCATACATCAATTACAATAAATATGCTGTAAAATTATTTATACACAAGATGTTTAACTTGTGAAATGGAATTTCCGTGGCACTTTTTTTCAGTTTATCTAGTAGTTGAAAACAATAATGGGGCTAATTTATTAATGAAAAGGCTGTTCATCTTGTATTACACTCCTACTTCCAAAATATTTTGATAATTTATTTATCGAGTCTACAACATTACCATTAGATTACATCTACAGCATTATTGAGTACAGTGGGATTTTTTCCAACAATATGAAATAACCAGGTGTCAATCTCAGGACGGCTCCTAATAATTGTTCCACAGAAGTTGGTGCAATACAATCTTCAACATTACAACACATGTTGACAGAACCATGTGCATTTTTTGTCCTTCTAAATAAAAACGTACGTGCCAGATAAGATGCACTGACACTAAATGAATCAGGAGTTGTCCCAGAAATTCGATTATTCACTCAAATTCTTTGTGTTGGAGTAAGGATAAAGCAGCGTTGTATTGAGTGTTCGGACACGAAAGACACTCAAGGATAGAGGGCAATGAAAATTATGACTTTCATTTTTTTAATTCAATGGATTGATAGTTTTATTTAAAAAAACCTGTTAATGACAATTATGGCCTATTTAAGTAAATTACATCAAGAATTTATAAAACATAACGTTATGGCAACTGATTAGCAATTTGCCGGATTGTTTAATCATTGTCGAGTACATAGTGCTTTTAACAAAAATTCCGTAATATGAGTGTAATAAAATAATTTCAATAAATAATTTCAATAAAATAATTTGAATTAAAGGCTACCAAATTGCAAATATTATATTAATTACAATTGATCGATGATAATCTCTTACGAAAATAATTATTGATTCATCGGTTAAACCGTTACTGAAATTTATCCATCTTAGTGACGTGTCCTAAATTTGAAGTAATGTGTACTAGCGGAATTGACGTCGTTAATCTTTTTTCCACATCCTAGTCTGTAATTCTTTGCATAGACCAAGTTCAATCCCTCCCATTTTAAAGACACTCCCAAAAAACGCGTATCATTAATTACAAGTTAAACTTTTGGTGTTGAAAGTATCACGATTCAAACATAAGTAATACAATGTTCTTAAATTAATTAATAAATTAGTTGATTGATTTGATTGCTAAATTTGATTTGATTGATTAAATTTTCGTTTTGATGATTTATATTTTTGTTTTATTTTGCGAGTTAAGTTTGATTCCATCATCGTCCGTAGGGACTAGTGGATTTCTGAATGACGCGAAACAAACTCCCTTGGACTCCGCCAGAGCAGCACGGTGACATCTACGACGACTTACCCGTCAGTCCCATTGATATTAATTGAATTGAGTTGAGAAAATCTTATCAGGTTAGTTTAAATATTCTGCCAGATGGTTTTATAAATTTGCTTTAGTTTCGCTTATTTCGTACTAGAAGGGATATCCTAAAATTTGAAAAAAAGAGTAAATTAATTTCAACGACCAAAATTTTTATTGACTGCAATTTCCTATTATGCGTAATTAACCAAAATGAAGCGTAACTTGTTCAGAGATGCAACGATCTTTAAACCGAACGAAAGCTAGAAACAGCAGCAAAATGTTGTTGTTTCATTCAGTAGAAAAGCAATACCTTGTCTAAAATAGAGAACTCACGGATTCTCACATACTTACTTTTTGTTTTCAAGGTTCCTGCGAAATGACATTGCAAATCGTTCTTCAAAATTGAAGAATATTTGTTGCAATTGTTCCACGTCCACCCAATCCGTATGGGTAATGCATATCTGAAAGGAATCTGGATCCAGGATGAATTTGTTCAATATACTGGAACAGTCCCTCAGATACGCCATCTATTAGTATAACAATAAATGAAACAATTGTTTGCTTAAATTTTTTCCAGCGTTTGAAGCGAATTACAAACTTACAATACTGGCGTTGTCGGTGGCAAAACTTGGTTCGGCAAAGTTTATCGCCAGGAGTTCTTTGTGGGGTGGGAGGGTCTCTAAAAAATGTTCAAGTTCACTTGCATTTGCTTCCAGCGATATCAATTTCTCGTCGTCTTCGAATTCCCAGGGTTCAATTGGTAATAGTTCTGAAAAAAATAGTGACGAGGATTGCGTTGCACCGTCAAATTTAAGCGTTTCTAAGATACTTGGAATGGTTAGTTTCAAATTGAAAGGGCCTTGTTCCATGGCTGAATTAACCAACGTTGGAAAACTTTTTGATCGCAACATTTGAGTTGTAGAATTTAGAAGGATAGTAGACATTTTTGAGCTATTTTCGATATTAAATATCTAACAAAGAAAAATGAATACAAATTGCAGGATAATGTTTCAAATAAATGAATCATTCCGTGTAATGAACGAATTGCGATGATTAAGTGGTTACGTGCGCCGCTTATCTCATGTTAAATACTTTTGATAAGAGTTATCTTTTTTTGTTAGAATCAACAATTGACGATGACAGACATTACATTCCTTTGAAACGTTACATATAAAACTTTGCATTTGTAATACATACATAACTGGAAAGCCAGTATTGGCTTTAGTAATGCGGGGTTAAAAATTGACTCATAAAAGGCTGCTCAGAGTCAACAAATCTTATTTTAGCCAATAATTACTCCAACGAGAACATTACACTTTACAATTTTATGAAGTTATTCAAGCACTGTCCTTAGCAAATATGATTGGATGATGAAAATTGTTTTATAATACATATTTTTAACAAATAATAACGTAATAAATTTTAAATTAGCTGATGCACTTCATTTTGTGAAACACATGTCTACCAATCCGATTTTTACTTTAGCACAGAAAAATTGAATTATGAACGGGAAAGGTTCAGCACAAAAAATTGACAATCTTTCATGCTGGATGGATGATTCATTGAACAATGGCTTGATGATGCACAACGTTTGATAAGAGTCACCAAATAAAAGTATTCAATGCTTATCATCTGATAAATTCAGTCGTAATACGTTTTCAGTTCCATCATTTTTGATACCGCGTTTGGCTTGAACTTGAATTGACTTTATTTAAACGACAGACTTTTGAGCTGAAACCTCGCCTCATTGAATTAATTCAAATTTGTTCAATGGCGTCTTACGACTTAAGTATCCCAGTTAATATAGTTGATTATTTTCTAACAGAGGGACGGCGGAATTTATCTTATTCTAAAATACTTCAACATGAAAACCCCGACAGGGACCATACCATTGTTATATCAGAATCCTATATTTTTACCAGATATCAGGTGAGTCATTATACTGACAGAAATTTCAACACAACTGCGAAAACGGATTATTAAATTTTGCGTTTACTATTTACAAGATGCATTGTCTATCTAAATTATTCGAATGGATATTCGAAACGGCCCCTAATTTGAAGGCTGTCTACTTTATTCATCTCCCACAAAATTTAGAGAAAGACTCCCGAAAATTTAAACACAATACTCCATACTATCCCCCTGACAAGGCTTGGACTGCGGGTCAAATAATCGATAATATATTTGAAATAGCAAGCCATCGATTCAAAAAAAATCAACCCAATTCAAATTATGTGATCCCTGAAATTTATTCACAAACCGAGAAAAATGCTCATGATCGTTGCATAACGTAAGTCATGAAAGAGACAAAGGAAACAGAAGGAATTGCTCAAATTAAGTTTGTTTCTTTTTTTCCAGTATTTATCAAGAATCGGGATTATACCGGTTCGAACTTGGAAGAGGAATTGAGCTATTTCAAACTAATCATTATTCCTATCCAGAACCGGATGGACTGAAATTAGAAAATATTAAATTAGAAGACCTAAAAACGAAGAAAATTAGAATTCAAAAATTACATTTTAGTGAAATTAAATTTAATCAAAATCTTAGTAAACAAGCAAACCAGGCATTATTCTTAAAGTTTTTTAAACATGAATGACAAGTTTTAGACGCTGAGTGGATAAATAAACCTTGGGAGAAGAAAATAAATAAAATTAATTCAAATTAATATAAACATTTAAAAGTGACAAATATATAAAACAAATCAATATAAACATTTAAAAGTGATAAATATATAAAACAAATTAATAAAATCTAAAAAATGCCTCGTTATTAAAATCTAATTGTATTTTTAAAAATCTTGTAAACTCCATTAACGAATAAAAATTTATGACAGACTGTTGCGTATAAATTGACTGGGTGAGCTTCACTCAAGAAACCTTGTTTTAATTGTTAGATATTAAAAACATTCATTTGGTCTTTATTTTTGGATGATTCATAGAATACCGGATCGCTGGTGCATCGCTTTTGATAAGAACCACCAAATAAAATAATTCATTGCTTATCAGAAGTTAATGAGTCGTAATGCTTCAATCATTGGTATGGACTCGGTTTACATACAAACAAAAGGTTTACATTCATGCAAACACAAAAAACGGCTAAGCGTTGAATGCAATCCTCGCACATCTGATAGTGATTCACATTAGTAAGCACAATGGATTCCTGCAAAAATATCCCAATTATTTAATACCGCAAGGTAAAATAAAGGAGCTGCGTAGTTTGAGTAGGTGTCGATATCGCCTTGTCACACCTTCTCCTTTTGACAGGTCCTCTTCAGGCATCTGCCAAAGTAGGGACCACAGTAGTCCAATCCTGTATTCGTGAAGGGTCGAATGTGACTCTCGGTCCGGAAGATCTCCCATCTCCGGCGCCGCTGGCATAGCTCTCCTTATCCGACAGAAAAGGCATCGGGAACAGGCTTTTTTGACCGCTGAAAACATCCCGATAATCCGGAATTGTTTGCGGAGCTCACTGGCCTTGATGTCTCAGGTGGTATGAATGCTTTTTTCAATTAATATGACAACTCAGTGTAGAAAGCTTCAAATTTCACCATTTTTGCAGTTAATTGTGAACTAGCAATTTGGCAGTGGTTGCATTTTAATAAGGTAAATTGTTTATTTAATTTCCACTAAGTGAATCAAAACTTGTCCTAAGATAAACTGAGCTCCATTGTGTATATCCTGAAAATAGTTGGAACGCTGTAGGCGAACCATTCTAAGTACTTATTAGAAAGTTTTTTATCAAATGGAAGTTTGTGGAATTAAAAACCATAAAAGGTGGAACTAAGAAATCTGCTACAAATAAGGTCCTCTCTAAAGTTTTTAAATGTAGCCCGTAAATTTTCATTTATTTCTTAGTTTGATTTAATTTGATTAATTTGTATGACAAATACACATTAAATAAATAAATACTGTAACTTTGAGAAAGTCAAAACGACAAAAGTTAATAAAACATTGTGAGTAATACAAAAACAATATATCTTATAAAAACTCAAGAATATACTTATAAATGATATGAGTAGTAAAATTAAAATGTAATTTTGTCCCAACTACAAAAATGCTTTAGTGAGTAAATATGTATTATTACAAGAATTAGTTGTTATTTAAAAAAATATTGTTACAGCCTGGCAGAGTTCGTCGAAAGCTTACTACAACCTTATCCACGTAATTCAGAAAACAATTGTAGCTTGAATTCGGATAGGTGAGCTCAAGAGCTTAGATTATATGTGAATACATATCTCTTCAGTCTCCCAGTAAATTTAAAGAATAAATATCAACATTAATATCCACATAAATGGAGCCTTTTACTGAACTAAACTATACGATTCCCAAATCTGCATTTAAAGAATTATAAAAATTATAAAACACTTCAAAAAAGCTTCTGTTGTTTGCCTCCTGGTTTTACTTCTCATCGGCTTGTCCCTCCCTTTTGCCTCTCAATCTTGTGGACCTTCTCCTGCTCCGTTTTAGTCGAATTAATCCTGGGGACAATCACCTTGAGTCGTCCCTCCTCATTAATTTCACAGACTATTTGAGCCACATCCGCATTAACCGGGAGGAGATAGCGATGGCTGAAAAAGCAACTGGCAAAAGCACCAACCCCTCCTTCCTCCCGTTCTCCGTGGTCTCCTTCCACCACTAGAAAGTCATCCACCGTCTTCACCACCAACTCATCTGGAGAGAAACGGGGTACACCTAGGCGCAACTGAAAAATTGTTAATTAAAAAAATGTTTTTTCTATTTTTCTAACTTTTTTTTAAATTTTTGAATATATTTTGTAAAATCGAAATCCAGGTTTACCACAAATTGCTCCCGATTACACTCCACCCCAGCTACGGAATCCGCATTCAGTCCATGCTCGTGGCTGGCAGGGTATGAACGGGTCACATGTCTTGGGTGCACTCCCATCCCGGACACTGCAATCCGGTGCAGTTTGCCCTTCCCGTCAGGAACGTCTCGGGGTATGGTAACCTTCAGAATTGTGTCGTCGTCACGGATGCCACTTTTTAAATTTAAGCATTGCTCAACTTTTCTCAAATTTTAAATTTTATCGTGATTTGATTGAATCATACCCAGTTCACAGGTCAACTCGTCCTCTTTGCAGTTGACTGGGAGGAGGAACCGGCGTCTGAATTTTCTCTTAATTTTAAACCCGTCCCCACCCTTTTCCACTGTTTCTCCTTGAATGACGAGGAAGCCGTTCAGAGTTTTTATTTCCAGTTCTTCCGGGCTGTAGCCAGTGGTGTCCAGTTTCACGAAGAATTTCGCTTCCGACGTCAAAACCTGGACGTGGCCGAGATCCTCTTTTACGTGAAGGATGGAACAATTGGATTGGGTCGTGGGCAAGTAGGGAACTGGGTGGGGGTGGATGTGAGAGAAGCTGAATGGACCATGTCCGCGGTGGGGATGGAGAGTTTGATACTCGTGGTCCATTCCACTCCAAATTCCAAACATTTTTGTTTTGTTTTGAAGTTGACTGGAGTTTAGATATGTTTAAAAATTGTTTAATGACAGAAACATAAAAAGTCGGATCTTACGTGGAATGAATAATCTTTACTTTTCAAGATGCACTCTGCCGTCTGTGCGGTTAAGGTCAAGTGTTTCTGTACTTAGTTCAGATTAGAAAATATTTTACTGGTTTTTACGTTTTAACAAATGAAAATTTGGTGTGGTGTGGTTGCTCGGCTCGGCTCTACTTTTACTCGATGCAAGAGTTTGCTTAGTACTGAGTACGGAAAGATATGCCACGGAAAAAACACAAAGAGTTGGTTGCAAGCTTCGCAATGCTGGAATGTTCGTTGTTAGGGTATGTGTAGGTTTAGATTTTGTCTATGTGACTGCCAGCACGTAGCCAGAACTCTGACATTGACATTGCACCATTGCATGTTATGCACTTCCAGTTTGAAGGCTAACCAAACAGACTTCATGAATTGGGTTGTTTTAAATGTAAGAAAATGTTGAAAACAAGTTTCAGTTCCGTCCGTAGATACATAGCTATGCTATTACTTGCAATTTTCAAGGTTTCAAATTGAGATCACGAATCTCAACTACAGAAACAATATAACAAAATTATTGTTGAAGACTCAACTTTTCATGATGTAACTCAAGAGATTTTAGGACTTCAAATATTTCAACTTCATTTCTGGCTCGGGCTAACAAAATTTTCACCAAATCATTCATTAGACATACAGTTGATCGCTTTTTGCCAATTTTCTATGTACTTTAAATCTTCTCATTAAATTAAGTAAATGTGTAGTTATTTAAACGAATAAATGCCCATTCATAACGAGATCCAATGAGTATTCGGTGCATGACGTAGTTGTAATTAAATAAAAAATAAAAAAACAAACTATTAAAATCCTTTACATTAACTCGTCATTTTTTAAAGCCGTTGCCAGATTGAGGAAGCGATGATCTGAGATGTTTTTTTTACTCAAAATGCCTCAAAATTATTACGCTTTTCAGACTACATGGTAAAATAACTCCAAATTGCAATATTACACACCAGTATTCTTTATCAGCTGTGCAACAACTTCAATTTAATTGTATAAAAAAATATAATTGAACTTTGAAGGGATGCATCCAAAAAACAGGAATGAATTTCTTTTTATTGTATAACTAGAACTTCACCGAAAGCTTGTAGAATCCTGGTTATGTAAAAGTGGGTGGGTAAACTCCTGCAGTACTTCATCAACCTTTAAATGATGTTTTACGATTTACCTGTAGATGACTTAAATACTGAGCAATCCCGACCGATGTAAATTGGAGGATTGCATAACTCGATTTTGGTATCTGGATAGAATTATAGCCGAAATTTACCGCATTAACAGTTCTACTTCAATGAAAATGAAAAACAACAGCATGATATCATTGGCAAATTCAGTGTTTTTGGTTTTCATTTTAAACATCCAAATTTATTCCGAGATCAAAACCGGTAAAAGTATTCACTGCGATGTCATTTGTGATCATTAGGGTAACATGGCAAACATTACCAAGTTTACGTAATGCACTTTATTTTAAAAAATTAATCTGCAAATTGTTCTCCATTTCTATAATATTGGTTTTTGAAAGTCAGAATAACCGGAGATAAATGAGTCTTAGTATTATTTTAATTGCATATCAGTGATAATACTTGTAACCTAACAAATTGCACATGATCGTAATCTACACGATGGAAATATTAGTTAAGGTTTTCCATTGATTACCACTGTAAATAAGATTGAATAAATTGACATTGGAGACATTTTTTAAGTAATTTATTGTCCCAAGCATAATCTGGTTTCATTGAACCTTTATAAAATGAAGCATGCCATTTTTAGCATGTTAGTCCAGCCAATTTGAACTTGGTCATGAACATGGGATGGAAACAGGGCCCTTGGATATGTTCCGGAGACTCCATGTATTTCTTGATGTTTGGAATTGCTTCAAAGTTGGCCTTAAATTTGACCAGGTTAGGATATGCCTTCAAATAGCTGGGCTCATAGGTTGTGTAGCCTTGGAGGACTTCGTAAAGCATGAAATCCACGTAGGACATCTGGAAATAATGAAATCTTATAAAATTTTGTCTTTAACTGCGCTTCAATAAAATAATGGCTTACCTTTTTACCCAAAATCCAGGCATTTCCTTCCAGATATTTCTCAAGGTTTTGAAATTTGGGTGGTGCCCTCTCCTCCATGAATTTGATGAAGACTTCCTATAAGTTAAGTATCCCAATTAGCACATTCTATCAGAAGTTGAATGATAAGTACTTATCTGGGCTCACGGTATCGTGATAACATCGCCAAATAAGGAAAAACCAAGTGTCCCACAGCACACTTTCCACCATTTCCGCGTGAGCCACCCATTTTGCACACTTTGGCATGAGGTCGCCACCAAATTCTCGGGCAATGTATTTCAGGATTGCCTTGGACTCCGTGATGTGCACATCTTTGGCGGTGTCCTTCCAGTAAGGGAGCTGCAAAAAGTACAAATTATTGTATAGGTTCCAGATACTTAGAACTCCTTACATTTGGATAATCCAGTCCCATATTGGGTTTAGCAGAGCCCCATTATGACCTAGGTCACTAACGGTTGACCTTTCGAAAAAAACTGAGTAGTGCATGAAGGTGCCTATCGATATCTGCAGCCGTTTCCAAAATAATCGAGGTCTGGACCGACAGACAGACAGACACACAAAGCGTTCGCATAAGTACGCTGAAGCTACTAATAAATTATGGACGCGCAATGGATGGATGGACTGGGTTGGTGAGTGAGTCCACAGCAAAATGACACGTCGTATCTTTTTGTTTTCTGCTATACACCATACGGAGGAATTCATCATCCACTCAATTTTTGTAACAATGCATGAATAAGGATGATTGTGTTAATAATAATTGCACCGACATTTTGATGGAAGGAGAAAATCCGATAACAATTATAGCTGTCTTTAATTATTCCAAAAATTTAATTTTTTTATAATTAATACCCCCTTCTACGATTATATTCAGAAAAAGTCAACCTCGTCCAAAATAAATATGTTATACACTAAAATGTATTTGATTATTGTACCTAGGTAGTCATTCCATGGACGCCAGTCCATTTCCGCTCTTAAACGTACTTACATTGGGTTCATTTAAAAAATCAAGTTTTACAAATTGTTCGATAGTTTATTTCCAACAAATTAGTTACTTGATTCAAGTTTTCACAAGACAAGAAAGTATACAATCTTAAGCTAAATACAGATATACCTTAAACTTCTTAAACCAAACATTTTGATTTTGTGATATTTATTCCGTGTCATGTTTTCAAGCAAGCAATAGCTACATTGCTAAATTGAATCAATTTACAGATACAGATGAGCATTCGAAATTTATGTTATTATGATTACAATTTTAAGATAATCACGAGTGACTGAAAATTCGAAAGCGTGCTTAACAAACCAGAAAACCGTCTCGTTGATTACATCTTAATTCAATCATCTACCCAAAAGAATCCTATCTCAAAATCTCAAATAATAACCTAAATGAATTTGTTTTGTTTGAACCGAATTAAAATTGTATACGAATAAGAAGCGGGCTTCCATTTATGCAGCAACTAATTACATGTTGCAATAAATACGTTTGTTTTCATCACGCCCTAGCATGCTGTCCGCTGTGTCTATCAACATCATTTTTATGGTATGCAGAATAGTTGCAGTGTTCACAAAAATGTCGTTTCACTCTTTTGTGAATTGCCTCAGTGTGAGTCTTTAGGTCACCTCGATACGCGAAAGCTTTCAGACATTCCTCGCATTTGAAGGGCTTTTCCATGGTATGGGAGGAAATGTGGCGTTTCAAAATCCCCTCCGTTTTGAATCCCCTTCGACACAATCCACAAATGAATGGCTCTTCCAGAGTGTGGAGTCGGAGGTGATTTCCAAAAGCTGAATATGAACCAATCATTTTAGAACAAAAATAGCAGGTCCAGGTTACAGATTGGGGCCGCTCTCTGGCTGGAAGGTGTCGTTTTCTGTGTGCTATCAAGTTGCTACTGCTTGAGCATGAAAATTGGCAAGAGCCTACGGAGCAAGTGAATGGCTTTTCCTGAGTATGTGACCTTATATGCACTCCTAAGGCAGTTCGTTGCATAAATCTTTTTTTGCAGAAATAGCATGCAAAGTTACCCCCATCTTGGGTGTGGGTGTGGATTAAAGTATGCCTCTTAAGGCCACCGTTTCCAAAGAATGCTTTTTGGCAAATTGTGCATTTAAAATTTCGGCTTCGACCAGTGGTGTGGGCAGTGGTGTGTTTCTTTAGGGCATATTTCCGTTTAAACTTCTTGTCACAAAAAGAACAATCGTACGGCATCTCATCCATGTGAACGACTCGATGATCTAATCAAATTATTAAATTTTACTAATAAATACATAAACTCTCATCTGTTACGCGTGTGGATGAGTATTATTTACTTACTACGAAGTAGTCCTAGTGTTGAAAATTTGGAAGGGCACACTTGGCACGGAAATGCTTTTTCCGCCGTGTGTACCGACACAATGTGACCGTTAAGGCTGCCTCTACTCTGGAAGTGATTAGAAATTAGACATAATCTCAAATACCAAAATGTTTTTAAATGTTCTCAACCCTACCATGAATTTGGAGTTACAAAAACTGCAGCCGAACTTTTTAAATGTTCCAAGGTGAATTTTTTGAACGTGATGCTTTAAACTGGTCTGGTTATTGTAGGCATTGTCGCACCCATCAAATGAACATTTAAACTTTTGAAATGTTCCAAGATGAATTTTTTGAATGTGCATGTTTAAATTATCCTTGGAGTAATATTCCTTGACACATTTAGCAACTGAACACTTAAATTTTGGCCGATTCACAACATGGATTTTGGAATGACTCCACAAGGCAGGGCCACAAGAAAGAATTTTTGAACATTGTGGACACTTTTTCTTAGAGTTTAATTTGCTTCCAGCATTTAAACTATTCGGAACTTTCTTGGAAGCCATTTTTTCTTTCGTGCTATTATCAGGAAATAATAGTACTAGCGTAGTTATTTATTTAATATTGCCTACTACAAACGGCAGATATATTCGTTAAACTACCTTTTACCTTGAACTGTGAAAATAAAAACATGTGTCATGTATTGAGTAGGAACTAAACTCGCAACCAACTCAATCCCCAGTTATGCCTATATATGTATATACCATTTACGTAGAATGTAGAAATATAGGTACCCTGTACCACCATCCAATTCCATTTCAATAGCATTTGTGGGTAGGACGTGAGGATTACTTGCTATGAATTGTATAGTATAGAAAGGGTTCAGGTTCAAGGCACCTGGGGGAATAAATATTGAAGTACCAATCAAGAAAGAGTTTTTATACCCACTTCATTCTCACATACACTCAAACAAACTATCAAGGTGTAAATGCATTACTTTGAAAATTGTTAATATTTTGGCGTGATGATGGGTGTCACAGGAATCTTGATGATATTTGGGACAAATTGAATAAATTGTCTCCGCTATTCTTTACAAATTGGATTTAAAATTAATTTGGAACTTCGCAGTACAACATTTTCAAGTTCAATTGTAGGTTATCCCGTATTATATCAATATTATCATAGAGACTTTTGGGTAAGTTGAGATTCTCAGTTTTTAAGCCTCCTGGAAAATATGAACTTAAATATTTTACCTCACGACCTCCTCGCTCGCTTAAGCTAACCTAACACCAACGCCGTCGCGGGCTCCGCTTCGCACCGCGGCCGCTTTGGGTGCAGGGTTAGGTTAGCCTTGCTCGCTTTGTCGTCGTTCGGGGGCCTAACCCGCTCGCTTCGCTCGCCAAAGACATCCATATTCCCAGTTGCTTTAAAAATTCAAAGTCCATCAGTTGGTGGTACAGGTTCAACTCTCTCTTGTTCCTGTGATAAATAATCCTTTATAATAATCATACAGATAGAGATAAGAGTTGTATTAAAATGATTTATTTTTACCTGTTTGACGACCTCGTGCCTCACTGTATTCGGATTTGCTGAATAATCGCCTTCCTTTGGGCCTCTAAAAACTTTGTCAATGAACCTGGCGAGGAGGGAAGGGTCTTGAGGGAAACGACTGCTCAGCCAAGCCTCGTCGAGACATAATAGCTGTAACTGGGGCCGTGTAATATCTAGAAATTACAAGAAGACATGAAACAAAGCCAAAAATTTTGATACGTTCGAAATCCACAATATTTTAGTTTGTATTAAAACAATTTTACCTGTAAAGTTCCGATAGGATGACGATGGAACTTCGCAAGTTATCAGAATATCCAAGATTTCAAGATCCATGGTTGATATATTTTTTTTAATTATAAATTACACTGAATAATTTTAACTTAAAACTTAAAATCTTTGAAATTCACAGTAAAACGTGGCTTTTTTGTTTGCTATGCGTACTTGGTCTGCCGAGGATGGAGTGAGCGGTTGGGTGGCTTGATACAGCGATATTTAGTGAAACTTAAAACAACTTCTAATCCTATTTACTTTGAATGAATCATGCACAATAGCTAAATGCAGATAAGTAATTCATGTAAAATACTAGAAACGTTTTCGTTTTAAATCTGGGCAATTAAAAAAATAAGATTCAAGTGGAATGTGTGAATGAAATTTGATATTGGAATGCACTATTATAACGGTCGGCATTGCTGGACAAACCGACAAATTGTCATAGGTCCTTCACCTCGCAATCTTTCACAAACAATGACGTTATCCTGGCGTACCATTCATTATGTAAATAAAAGATTACAAATGGAACACAGAAGCATAGATGTGCTGCATAGTTGTAGTTAATCCTGCTAAGGCTTATCAGTAGCTATTCGTGAAATGAGTCAATTTTAAGATAAGCCTTCAGCTAAAGCATAAATATGTTTTGTAAGTTTTAAATTTACATAATTAGTAAATTAATGCTTATAACGCAATGTTAGTATAATGGACAGTTAGATTAAGCGACAAACATGCATCAGAGGATGAACACAAGTACAATTTAAGTTGAGCAATGTATAGCCCCATAGTCAACGAAGGAACATTTATCTGTAAATAAGGTTTATCACGAGTAAGGATCCAAGGATATAAGTTTTCCATGACAACGTTATTCAAACAAGGTGAGCTTAATCTATCATACTATAGTTACATATAAAGTAACTCAGGAATAAAATGTTACAAAGAACCCAAAAAAGCAACCAATGGTTTTTAAAACCATTTCCAGACAAACTTAAATATCAAATTACTATTGTAAAGTTTCCTTGGCCTGCTTAGCACATAAACTAATATTCATGGACTGTCCACGAAAATGTTTTTTGGTATTTCCATATTTTCAAATGTTTATTGTTTTGGCCATGAAATCATATTAACAAAAATTGTACAAGCGAAATCCAATAAATTTTGTTTTTGCGGAACATTTTAGCTACAAACAAAGTAAGCAGGGTTTGAATAGTACTCCTTTCCACGGGATACGACAAATATATGAAGAATCATACCGGATACATTTCAAAACAACGAAATCAACAGGCAATGTCAAAATTTGGTATCGATTAGAATTGTCCCTGGCTTTTTCTCTTTCTATAATTGGCCATTTGTGGAATCCTGGTTGTTGGAAATTTCTAAAGCAAATAACAACATGGTAAGTCTACCAAGAATCGGTTGCCATTTTCTGAATCCAGCATCTTGTGCATTTTAAATGCACTGAGCAGCAATTGTAAAATCCTTCCAAAAAATATATTAATTTTTATGTATTAAATAAAAGCCACCTAATCCCTAATTCCTAAAGAAAGACAAAGTTTACGTAAAACTAAGAAGTAGGCTGTTGAATAATTTAGGTTTCAAATTATAAAAGCTTGAAGGCTTTCCAGTGCTCCAGTAATTGTTCAAAGGAAAACAATTCATAACCATCTTCCTTGCTTCCTTGTGATCAACTTTATCTGAATTATTTAGCTATTGCCAACCATAAAATGTCAACCAAACAAGGACAGAACCCAATTCGACTGTAAAATTGTAATAAATATTTTCCCCAAACTTATTTACTTGCGATTTGTATTCAGATAGTTGGCCTTCTACAAATTAAATTATCGACCATAAAACATGACATTTGCTTCAGTTGACTTAAAAAATAATCCTGACTTCTTTTGTCTCCCTTTAAACTTGCAACTTTTCCCAGTTTTTGTCCCATTCGTCATTTGCTAAACTTGTGCTCAGCTCGACGTACTTATAGCCTCAAAATTCAAAATGGTGGTAACACCACTAATGTGGAAATCCTTGGATACCATCGTATCCTTCAGTTCTCACCTATGGAGCCCTACAATTGAATGGAATCCTGGGACCAGGAAATTAAGCCGCACTCCTTTCACCATAAAAATCGTACCATGGGTCATCGCACTCTCACTGTCAGCCATCATCGGCTTCCTCCCCACCTTCAGCATCGTTGTCCTTGGCATAACCGGTCTCATTAAAATTCCTCTTCCCAGTTTAATGGTTAATTTAGTAATCATGTCGCTGTCTGGGATTTGCATTGCTGGAGACGCGCTATTTGTACTGGTGGCGGATTGTGTGGTTCCAGTCTTTAATTTCATGAGTGTCTACCAATCCCAGCTGCGTTCGGGTAAATAAAATAATCTTGTAAACTGAGAGAAAAGATTTTTTCAACTTTCTTTCCTTCCAGAATTATTCAAATCCAAGCTCAAATCCCACTTTGACTCCGTCGGAACCGCGCTAAACATTGCCGTCACTCTTTTGGGAATTTATCCATATTTTGGCTCGATATTTTTTCTATACTCAGGGTTTGATCCATTATCCCAATTTCAACAGTATGTCCTGCCTCTGCTACTTCCTGAACTGGCAGTCACTGGAAATTTTGCTTGGTATCTCTTCCTCCCGGTTCTATGTCTCGTTATCATCACAGCAATCCAGATTTGTTTAGTAGTTTCCTATTCATTTTGTATCTCAACCATTGCCGTGTACATGTTCATCTCTGTTATTTCCTGTCTTGACACCTCTGCTCCGTTTATTGCTTTTAATTGGGCTTCTGGTAGAAAATTCCTTTCAATTTACGACGTTCTAAACATTCTGCTACAAAATCTGTCCAAAATAATTGGCACGGCGGCTGTTATGATTTTGTTTGCAGGTCTCCTGTTGTCGGTGTCCGTTAATTTTGTGACGATTAAAATGTACTCCATAATCCCGATGCCGATTTATCTGGTGTTCCCCGCGGTTGCTGCGATAATTCCGATGATTATCCAGATCATGATGCCAATGCTCATAAAAATAAATGTGGGTGGAGAGGAGGTCGTTTGGAAGTGGAGGTATTACACGAGGTACAGCAGAGACGTGAAGTATTTGAGGAGGAAGATAAGAGCGGCACAGAGTGTGAGGATAAATGTGGGATTGTTTGGGGTTCGGTTGTTTTTTGTGAAGAGGTCAACAAAAGTTACGTATTACGAGGCCTTGCTCAATTATACGATTAATG
>JAAXNX010001198.1:0-19309 GCA_036491905.1 Folsomia manolachei
GTTCCTTGCTTATCCTCGTTAATTATGTTTTCCTGTTTTGTCTTTCCCAGTGTGTTTTCTTTCAATTTATGGTTTTGCTTAATTCATTTCACGCTCATCATGTCATTAGCATGAAGTGACAGAAAAGGGAATTGCGCCCATTTTCACCTTGATTCAGGTGGCTGCTTGGTTTGCAGTTATCATCCGAATCATTTCGAAGTTTGGTCGAATCTTAGTTTGTGTTAAAAAGGTTCTTGTGTTAGTGGCAAGAGGTTTGGTTGGCCGCTTCAAATTGGTTGTGTTGATGGTATTGCTAAATTCCATATGAAGGCGAAACAGCAATTCACTCCTACACAAACGAGCAAATGAAACACAATCTTAATTCAAATCTTAGTATATCTATGTAGGTAGAAGTAACTTGAGTTGACTTGTTATTTTATTTCATGCATATATAATAAGAGTATGCATAAATTCAACTCATGTGATATTCGTATATTCACTTTAATATATAGCATCTTGTTCTGTATTCCTTTAACAAGTGTTTTGAATATGGGCAAATAAAATTTGAATAGAATCAACAGGTGAAATCTTCTATTTCATTCGTGGAATGGAATAATTCAAATTAAATATATAGCATTCCTTTAACAAGTGTTTTGAATATGGGCAAATAAAATTTGAATAGAATCAACAGGTGAAATCTTCTATTTCATTCGTGGAATGGAATAATTCAAATTAAAACTCTCTACGGATGAGTTCTGTGTACAAGTTTTCCATGAAGTGTATCGATATAATGCAATAGTTCAATTACTAATCTACGCCAAAAATATTTATCATTGCTGACCAATACAAAATAATAAAATCCTGAAAGTGAGCAACTAAGCGTGTGACAAGGAAATGAGACAATACTCAATTATTTACATGTTTGTATCTTAAAAGAATGGGTTCATCTCGTCGCAAATCTCAACACCAGAGGAATTATGGATGATTTTCTTCTCGATCCTCAGTCTCACTACAACATAGACTTTTTTTGTCTAGCGTTGAGAAAGATAGGTCGATGCAAATAATAAAGTCTTCTTATAAATAATATTCGTTTATGAATAAGGGGTTACGAGCAAATTGGGACTACACGAACGTCTCAGACGAAAAAGAACAATGCTTGTTCACTCACAATTTATCTTGGGCAAAAGAAGTTGAATGGTTTTGGCAGAGATATGCCGTGGTCACTGGTCTGGTCGCACATATGTAAGTTGGTGCGAGCGATAGTAGGTAAAGTAAAGTGACCAAGACGAGACTGACTAACCAAGCCAAAAACCAAAATGACAAATTATTATATTTCTTGTCTATATGGCGCCGTTGCAATTGACACTTGTCTTCTTTTTCTGTCAGATCAAACGACCTGTCTACTGTCTCACCACATTCAATCGTGTCTCCCTATACTTTACTTTCTTGGATTTGCTAGCTTCATTTTAAACAGAAGCTTAATAATATACTATGTACCATTAAGAAAATGGGCGAGTGTGTNTGCTAGCTTCATTTTAAACAGAAGCTTAATAATATACTATGTACCATTAAGAAAATGGGCGAGTGTGTAGTTCATTGCGTGGTTTTATTTTTTATTGCTTGTTATGTTAGCCAACTTCTTTTACTCCCGTTCTAATCCTTTTTCCTCATTATTAGTTATCCACAATTGTAAAACTCGCTTCGCACATTTGCAGGTATTTGTGGATTTTTAGTAATAATATTTATTTAGCGTTAAATGTATCTAGATAGAAAACAAACAGATGTATCTCTCACCTTATGCAGGTTTACAACAGATTTACGAATACTACTGGCATGTCATCGGCTTCCGTGGATGAGACGATTATTTGATACACATAGTAGTAACTCACTAAATTCCACTCCACAATGCATCCTTGTAACAATCATGTAATATGGTGCTTGAGTGGTGTTTGTTGTCTTTTTTCTTATCAATTCAAAAAGTCTCAGTATCAGTTTGACAACTTCACTGGTGAATGTGGAGGGAACACTACATTAAACAGATCGGATGAGTTTAACAACGAAATAGATCAAGTCGAGTGGTTATGGAGTCCGGCAGGATGGCAGCAATTGCAAGGCAATACAGTGCATATCAATCAAAATAGTTATAAACTGTACGATTGTGGAGCAATGTAATGTCCAAGTTGGAGTATCTTTTAAAAAAGTGAGTAACTTAATCTGCTACCAACTTCAACTCTAACATATTAACGAACGCCTCTCTGTCCCGTGAGTGGCGTTGTAATGTTTTATATTTCACTACTGCTTCTATTTCTAAGCCTCTCAATTTTACAACTATAAATGTTTGGAGGGTGAGATTTGTGGGAACTTATGATGTAATGTATATATTACAAGTGGTATGATGTTCCAGTAATCCTTTGGTAAATTCATCCCACTCCGCTTTCCAGATTGAGATTACATGAACTGAACCGTGGCGTTTGTGGCACCGTAGTAAATAAAATATGAATGTCGTAAATAGTATCGTATCGCAGCGTAAGTTGTAAATTGAACGAGTTGTAAAAAACTGCGGATAACTGTTATTATTATATATTCCTCTTTTTCTGCAAACTTGGATTTGTACTGTTAATTCAACACTAAGTAAACCGCAAATGATGAACTGATCTCTCACAACTTGTTCCCGGCATAGGTTTTAAAAAGGAATATTTTTATCCGCCGGTAATATGGAGTTTGGTTTTGTATGAAAATTTTTAAAAGGTTGGTTCATGGATACAATACAAAGATAAAGATTTGTATGTATATATGTTGGCAAGTCCGTGGTGGAACCTTTACTGAGGATGGTACACAGAAACCTGAGGATTATACAAGACTCTGTCCAACAAAACCAAACTCTGTTCTGTACTCATGGCTCTTCTCCTGTTATGTATGTTTGTGTCTATCTTCTTAAAGCTTATTTCTCCCTTTTCCCTTTAAGAGCAGTGAATGTTAAAATGCATTGCATTTGCTTACTTCCAAATAACTTGGGCAATGCAATAATACACAAAACGGTGTGTGCTATGTTGCCTGCACTTACTTTATACCAATTCATGGCTCGTTTCTGCTCCCTTACGATGGAATAATGTGCCCGTCCTACTCTTTTACCAAATAAGTTGAAACTTATAAAGCATTATAGTGGTTAATATGGTTTAGTGTTATGCTAACTACTTGCTTGAACTGTGATGATGAGCTAAATGGTTGCGTGGTGTTCAATGGAAATCTATACATCTATTTAACTGAATTGAAGACGAGGAAGGAAGAAGTCTTATTTACATTACATTTGATAAAGTTCTCTCATAAGATTATACGTAGAGTGCACTAGCTAACGTAATAAAATTCATTTACCAACCTTAACGCAAATCACATCCTCGAAGTGTTCCTACTAGCGCGAGCATTTCTGTGGAGTGGATATTTGTAAGGTTGATAGTTTAGCTGGAGGTATGGGTTGGTGCATTTCATATATACGAATGAATACTATGCAACAAAGGTGTTAGATTGGGTTGAAATTCGAATGGATGGACGATATTTCATCCACATATTACACTACAATTTAATGGATGCTCAATTTAATTAGTATTGGGACTGAATTGGATACATATTGAATTGTATGAGTAAAGATTGGAACGAGTTATATGCATATTTTATAAAATGTATATTACCGGCAATAGAATTGTTTTCTGGCTTATGCATATAATATACGCACAACGTATTTGAATGCCGAATGTGTAACTTTGTTGATTGTTTTGTTACCTTTTCCTATTCACGCTCTATAGTGGTTGTCTCCAATTCTCTTCTATGTTGCAGGCAATGCCAACAATTTAATTTACGTTGTAAAAAACACTAAATGAGATTTTATCACAGATATATGAAAAGCACAATGAAAATGGTTTATTTAGCATAGTTTGTTAAACAGTTACGGTTAGAAATTTTCATGTTGTAGTTAGTAATCTTTGTTGTACCGATGAGAGAAGAGAAGTTGCAGTACGTTTATGTATAAAATAATTTTTGTTCAACCTATCAAGTGAAACGAAATAATGCAAATAAGTTGGCATTGGATTCTGGTTAATTATAGGATAGTTGACCAGTATTTAATCAATTTCGGCAAAGTAGGAACACGGAATGTTCTCAGCAGTAGCAGAGTCTATTGCTTTCCTAATTGGATACTAAATATTTATTTACATTTTGGTCTGGATTAAGGTAATTAAGATAGACGCCCAATTTTACAAACTAACCATAATATTTTGTAATTAATTTTTATGTGTTGGAATGAATCTTTGGAAAATATTGATTTATTAATGAATTAAAATGCCATGTCCTTGAGCCGTGTATATTAAATAATGGACATGAACTCTGTAACCAGTAAAGAGTTTCGTCATTAATCAACCTACCAAACATTTACATACGGTAGTAATCGTAACGTTTTTCTTGGAGTTAATATTTCAAATATTTATCTTCTTTTTTTTAAATGAGCTTTTTACTTTGTTGAACATTAACCAAACTAAATGCATCCATTAAACCCATCAACTGCGTTATGAAATCCCATAAAGTGTCATTAATCCCGAAATGCTTTGCAGTTAGTTGCTTATTTATAGAAAGAAATATGAAAAAGACGTAAAAAGCAATCATTAGTAATATCTCTGGCCTGGTTGATCTTTACACTATCCGAGAAAACCCACATGTTGGATTTTTAACTACTCTTGAGTGGTTTTGAAACTGTAAACTGAAATGGACTTCATTTAAAACCTCACACTCAATTGCGTTGTTAAGAACACTCATGCTCGGATAACTTCAGTCACTCAATGCTGTCATACTCCCACTCATTCCAGAAATCTTTTCCCATAATGCATTGATTTTTACTTTCTGTAAATGAACAGATTTGTCTTAGTCAAAGATAGTGGAACCAACATTCAGTGCAGTAAACTTACTCAATGCCAGTGCATAACACAATTAAGTAATAATCACGATGCAAATAATGTGACAACCACGCCACTAACGAAGGAAATGGTAGTACTTGAGTTTGGTTGGTACACAACTAAATTTAATTTATCATTTATAAACTAACTTGAGTAGTTTTGTACGAAATATTCAATTGCAATCCCTTGAACTTTAGGTTTCAAATTACGGAATGGTTGAGGAGACTGCATATTTAAGACTAAACTTTCGTTAGAATCTTTACCACGACTCTGATTGCTGTGATTGCCTGTCAACTCAAGGGATGAACAAAGTCTACTCCCTTTCTACTATGTTGGAGCAAGATTTTGGGATTTCTTCGTAATAATCTTGTCTTCTGATCTGAAATCTAAACAAATACATACAAATTGAATACAAACGAGATGAACAACAACAATTACACCGCGTCGCCTATCTTGTTGTTCTGTCCTCTGATTCTGATCGTCTGTCTGGCTGGAATTGCTTTGGTTGATTTTTGGTGAATTTGTCGGTGTTTCCTTGCTGTTTGCTGTCACTCCTTCACTACACTAATAATCAATAACATCTTGAAAAATATTCTAAATAATTTGGAATATTCCAGTGCATGGAAATGAAACTTTGCGATTTTTTTATGTTGGAAACTTACTCGTCTCAAGTCGTGGTTACACATACAACATGTTACATCCGTGCAATTGTGCTCTTGAATTTCGAAATCAATACCTGCTTATCGAACTAGTTTAGTCACTATAAAGCTTTAGAATCAAGATTAATGCCATCCAAACAATCTAAGCGTGGGCAAATGTGTTACATTGTAATAAGTAAATGAATCAAATTGCTTTGGTTGATTTTTGGTGAATTTGTCGGTGTTTCCTTGCTGTTTGCTGTCACTCCTTCACTACACTAATAATCAATAACATTTTGAAAAATATTCTAAATAATTTGGAATATTCCAGTGCATGGAAATGAAACTCTGCGATTTTTTTATGTTGGAAACTTACTCGTCTCAAGTCGTGGTTGCACATACAACATGTTACATTCGTGCAATTGTGCTCTTGAATTTCGAAACCAATACCTGCTTATCGAACTAGTTTAGTCACTATAAAGCTTTAGAATCAAGATTAATGCCATCCAAACAATCTAAGCGTGGGCAAATGTGTTACATTGTAATAAGTAAATGAATCGCGTGCCCCGCTTTATTTTCATCTTCAACTTTGAGGCATAGCAATGATGGACATAATACAAAGATGTACCTTCCCATCTCCAATAAATTACAATAACTTTGACAAGCGAAGGGGTGCCCAGGATCCAGTCACCTTCTTGCCTCTAACTGGCACCAACTACCAAAAATGAATCCTAAGGAAGGGTGCACTTCTTCATGGCGTACGTCCATTCCATTACCACAATTCAATACCCTTCAGACTGGACAATCTGTAGGTAGGTAAGTAAAGAAAAGGTTTCGAGTTACCTATCCACCGCATGTACCATCGCGTACAACTCTTGAGTGGCAATGGATGAAATATCTTTAAAAAATCTAATCATGAGCTGAGCTATAGTTTTGCAGACTAGTACCAAAAACTTCAATCCCTTTCCCTGCCTGGATATTTGCTTAGGTTAGTTAAAGTTGTTGGTTTTCGGAAAACATTTATAATGTTTTGTGGTTAAGTTGTGGCGTGGCGAGTAAAATAAAATAAGGGTGGATCGTGGCACTAGTTTTTTCGAGTTCCTTCTTCTTTTTCCTTGGCTTTATTTTGGATAAGTTTTTTTTCGGCTGACTGGCACCGATCCCTTGGCTCGCTTGGGTGTAAGTTCTCTCCGTAGTTTTTCTTGGTGTAGACAAAAAAACCTTCTATGGTTCATATGGTACGATGTGCTATCTGTAGAAGATAGAAAATTCAGTAAGTCGTTTGGTAGTTAGTGGTATAATCATAACACAATGATAATTTGTGGCAATGAAAGGTAAGCGATGTGTAGAAAGTGTGCTTCGCTCAGCTACCGATTTTGGAAGAAATTGTAGTATCATGCATTATAGACGTCTGCATGAGGGAGAGACAGTTTTATTATTTACTGACCATTACTATTATCGTCCACCTCGTGGGCAGGTACAAGTCTAATGAGGTGACATAAGTAAGCTCTTTGAACTGGCTTTATGCAGTGGTTATGAGATACAGTACGGCCTTTATTGTCTGTATATATGTCTAAATACACTTGATACAGTGCAAGGAACTACACTTACTATTTCCATGTAGTTAATTAAGCTTCTTAGCTTATATGTTTTACTGAAAGGTCAAGTCAGTCATTAGTTTGGTCTATTTCTTGCACTGATGCTTTCTATTTCTACGTGCAGAATGTTTTATGTAGCTGCACAATGTTGAATTAGTTGAACATATGCAAATATCGATGAGCCGCCTGTCTTTGTCTGAATGACAGTACATATGTAAATGAATAAAGTTTGACATACCTAAGTAATATTTTGAGCATTTATGGCTTTCGTTTTGAAAAGTTAGGATCTTGGATTAAGTATTAATTCAATTTTGAATTGCGACTGTTTCCATTTCCAGATTAAAATTCCCACGGATCAATCCATGGCCTTTAAATTTTTTTTTTCTTACACATTCGTTTTCAGCCCTTTGCAATGAGTGAACCGAGAGAACGGAGCTAAATTGCTTCAAAATTGTAATAACAAACAAAAGTCGTGTGTTTGTGTAATGTATTTATTATTTCAATAAAATATTTCAAATGTAATGGTACCAAAGGGTGAAACTTCAGCACATGACATACCGGTTCCGTGTGTTCACGTCCTTTCCAAAAAATTAACCCCGTATCTGTATTTGCGCTGAAGGCAATTAACGCTGGCTAGTAAAAATGCATGCATACTAACTTCACGAGATATTTAATAGACTGACGGATATACACTAAATGTGTGTGTAGTGCAAAGAAACATTTGCTACATCTGTATTTAAAGAAAAATGCATTTATTAGATTCAAACAAAGTTTATGGTATTTCCGCCTTTAAAGAACTTTTATTATTTAGTTGTCGGTAAACGGAAGAAAAGAGATCTGATAAGTGATAAGTAGAAACCTGATGAATGCATTCATCACAAGCATTTGCCGTCATTCAATTCACTTAAAGTAGTTTGTAATATATACGGAAAAATCATACAGTCAAGTAAATTTGTTTTTGAACAAAACTTGTTTGTTTTACACTAATGTACAAGAATTGAATTGAAGGTTTCAATTTGAAGCCCTGCATTTTTCACCGGAAGTGAATAAAATTATCTGTAAACAAGTAAGTATCAAGTCGGTAGAAGTCTTTAGATGATTTCTTTCCTGACTTTGAGTGAATTAGAAGAGTTCGTTGCGTGATGTGGTGATTTTGTCGGCAAAGATTATTTCTTTGTTTCGAAAAAGAAAAGCTAGTTCGCCGCCGAGATAGAAACTTACGCCGAGATGAAAACTCCGATAAAATGAAAGGTTAACTTTTTATTACCCAAGAGTCAAGTTAAATATTTCAAAGATTCATTTCCTTCTATTATAACGTAACCGAAAAATAAGTGCCAAAGCGACATCAAATCTTCTGATACAAAAGAACAGGACGTCCCTTCATAAACTGTCCACTAAATGATGCTTCTGTTCTTGCTTCTGTTCTTACAAATGAGCAATCTCTGCATCGCATCACATAATTTATTTTACAAAATGTTGAAGACCATCATTGAAAGGACATGACTTTTTAAGCCTTCCTGATCCACAATTTGGAGTAATGCTTTCACCGAGGTTCAGGATCAGCACAAGAATTTATCACTGGCAGCTACTTATAGACAGGTCCACGTATGTTTCTGGCATTTAAGTGACAATTACAAGAGAAGTTACATAGAATGCAGTGAGCCTTTAACTTTGGAAAACTACTTAAATCACAAAGTCCTGAGATTAATAGTATTGGTAAGCTACGAGAAATACATGAAAGAACTGATACTCATTTCATGAACTTACAATTTTCACAATTTTAAATTCAAGCACGCGTTTTAAAAATTTTCTATAATCATCCAGTAATTTTCTGATTCTAAATTCAGATTGAAGTAACACGTAATTCGTTTTTCAGTTTTTCAGGCGAAACTTGATAACAATCTTTCACCTTCTGTTTTTCACTTATTCAACAGACATCTTACAAAAACTACCATGCCATTGCGTACCAAACATTTTCAATGCTTTTGGTTTGAACTTAAATTCGGAAGATGAAAACAAAAATAAGGGCCTTTCCTTGCCACGAGCATTGTAAATACGACCCTGCGCCCGTGCAACCTTTGTTTTTCGATAAAGTTGGATGCAAGTAAAGGCGGCCTTTGTCAATCTATCCATTAACGGAACGTGTTCACAAGTTCGAAGAAGTTTGAAATAAAAGTGAATCGTTGTAATTGTACGAGATGTGTAGATGAGATGCTGCATTGAACAAAGAAGATGAGGTTGGCCCGAGAAGGCAATACTAATGATGGTGCCTTTTCATAAGGTGCACGAAACAACACCGAACAAACTTGTCTGTTATTATCATAGAATTTATCATTGGTTATTATCCACCGTTCAGTTTGGCTTGTGTTTAGCTCTGGGCAATTCAGTTGATTTCAAAGAAAATGAGTATTCTGGCCCAGTTACTAAAATACTACTGTCGATCTACTCACAATTAAATAAATGGAAGAAATGAGAAGCATTCACTCCTGAGTTGTACCTGAATAACTTTTCCAATCTGTGTACCAATTGCAAATTAAATGTGTGCGAAAATAGTGTAATTTAGGTTTTTATAGCATGGCATCCCATGATCATCGCTAATGTGTAATTAACGGATCACAGATTAATACAAATCGCGCTTAATACAAGTATTGTTGATTATTTCCAGCTCATGTTTTTAGCTTGAATAAAAGAACGTTGTGATTTTACATGGTTCTTTACCAAGTCGCCCAGTCTCAAACAAAGATTTAGATTAGTAGAGCCAGTGCTTAGTTAATGGGATTAGAATTATAATGTATGTGCAATAGGCTGGTAAATATAAATATTTATATTGTTTACAAATTGGCATGTCTATCAGAATGGTAGTATCATACCTCAGGAGCCAGGTTAAATTTTTTTGATCTGCATGATATTTACAGGAAATCATCAAAAAACAGATCAACTCACATTTGAAGTTTTCAAGTAATAATTTCACAATACTATAGGAACAGAAACGACTTCATAATTGAGCTTTGATATACACGTTACTTCAAAGTTCAAATATATGAAATGAATCTCTGATTACAATCACTCAATCTTGCGACACTGCTAGGGATCTGACAGACCGACACAGAAAAGTAATATGTGAGGATTCGCACATTCTCAAGGACGCATTTCCCAAACAAGAAATCATTATCCATTTTGAATTTACGCATTTACAAACATCAACACAAATGTAGTAGTAAACTCGCCTGGTAATATAAAATTTAGCAAAGTATGCAATATTCAGAAAACGCGTGAACCAAAAAACTAAGTAAAAGTCTGTGAGATGCAAGGTTACAGAATCGTCGTCAATTGATAGCTTGGCTCCTTCCTTCCCAACCAACAAGATCAACATGTTACAGAAAAGAAGTTGTGTGTGACGACTGACGACGAAGTTGGATAAGATATTATTGTAGACGGCACTCCGCCAAGCACTAGGTGTAAAGGCAAGGAAATCTTTTTGTAAAGGGATGGAGTCGGCTGGGCTGACTGTCGCCTACGTCTGTACATTATTTTATTTCTTCACGAGCCAACCACTAACTCACATATTCGTATTAACTGAGTTGACTTTACTCCTCCGTTTGCCGTTTTCTGCTCCTTCCTTATATGAAACTTTATTATTTCATCTTTTTTATGCATTTTATTTCGCCATCACATTCACACAACTTGCATTACATTAGTTGAAGGTGGTGGGTATGGGATCAAAATATGGTTCGTGTAATGGGACATTGTGGCTCCGTCGTAACTCATTTCCTCCATCTGATAACTGTCCAACATTCATCTTCCTCTTCAGATCTATCATTCATCAGCTCTTATTCACAAATTGGTCTGTTTTACCTTTGAAAGAATATAGACACAAGTTTATGAGATGCTAGTCTGCAAAGCAAAGGTCATTTAAATTTAAGTGCTGCATATCAACAACTTGATTATGTGATTCTCATAGTAAAATTATTCCAAGAGCTAGGTTTTCTGTCACCCTAACATTGCTTAATTAGGATGGATGTACGCAAAACATGCCAATCTATTAATAGGTTTTACGATTACTCTGTATTTATTAATTTTCGTCTGCAATTAATTCATCCAGTTTGAGGTCAATGGTCGAGTAAACACAGCATTACCGTCCTCAAGTCATATTCTTACAATTAAAGCACATATTTTTTTTAAATTTCAATCATTCACATTTTCTTCTGCTTGGTTTTTTATAGAAGCTATGGTAATGTCATATTTGATGTAGATGAAAAATAAAGAGAAGTGATGAGACTATTTAGAAATAAAAAAGTTAAAAACTTTTCTTTTGGTGAAGTGATTTGAGGAAAGAGTAAACAAAGGAAGACTCATTATGTTTTGTTGAGTAAATAGGTTTTTGGGAGTATTCTTTACGATTTCTTCACATCTTGAACTTCTTTAGTCTCAGCCTCTCTCATCTCGGCCTGGACTGGCGTCCAGCCTTGTCTTCTTGTTGTCTGCAAGTCTGGGGGCCAAACCAAACCTCGTCTTCAACTTTGGTCCATATCCATCCATCTCACTCAAATTCAACAAAAAACTTTACTCCTACGGCAATTGAATCCTGCAATAAATCTCATAAAAGCATAAGAACAATGGTGGCGAGGTTAACTATTATATTTACTTTATAAATTGTTAACCCTGTTAAAATTTGTATTCATGCATTGTATCCGAAACGGAGACAGTCGAGTTCACGGTTGAATGAAAATGTTTTCAGTATAGTTTCAGATCACATCACCTCATTCATTGGAAAATGTTCGTCTACGACACTAATCGCTCATGTTCTCTCTGTAGTAGATGCATCTCCTGATCTTAGGTTACGATCACTTACAAACCCTTGTGAGTCGGTGATGTTAAGAGGAATGTATAATGAGAAGAACACGTCTAATATGTTGTCGCCAATATTTACATTCACTTTGTATCTATTTTTACCGATGGAGTAGTAGTATGGTTGAAATATTAAGTACAAGTTCAAATTGAGTTTGTAACTTTATTCTATACCATACCTTCGATTAATAAAACAGTCTGTGTGCTGAAAAATGTATCAACTTTGCAAGAATGACAACTCTAAAATGTTCATCTGTCCCTCAATTGGGATTTTAATCTTGTGTATTCCCTATTAAGACGCGTGTTTATCCAGTACGACAGCAGGATAATATATAATATTGATATCGATACAGTTGTAATTGAAGCGAGTTCTTTTAACTGGGAAGTAGAATGGGCAAATTGAGATGAGACTATTTGGGTGCGTGTTTTAATGCTTGCTCGTACTTCTAATAACATACCAGTGAGACGCGATTAGTTGGATCTGGATGGAAGAGAAAGTTGGGTGTTAACCCAAGATGTTTCCTTCCATAGTCCCGACTGTTTTTTTAGCGTTACTATTACATCCTTGTCTGGCTGGGAGTTGTGCAAGTGGCTGGCGTCTCACATTAGGAGGAAATTCGCAATATCTCATTGTGCTCTGCAGTAAAGTTGTGCGATGATAGTTGATGGTTCAACTTTTGGGAGCCTGGCATCGTCAGAGTTCTTTTGCTCGCTCAAGTGGTGGTGTGGCGCCCAGCTGCCTGGAGCCACCAAAATTTTGCTGCTTGCCAAAAGCCTTAATTGAGTCTTTTTGGATAAAGAATACGCTTTCAAATCCATTTGGCCCCAACATTTGACATGATGTCAATGTGAAACATCCTTGCCGGCAGTTAATTGGTTCAGCTTGACGTTGTAAATAAGCAAATTACTATTTTGACACTGACATGCATGAGGAAATTAAACAGTGGACCAATTTACTGACGTGTTTCAGATTAAAGAAAATTGTCGGATTTTGTTGTAGTTTTTTAAAAAAATAATTGAACATGTTAAGGTTGTTTTGCGATTGACTGTCCTTAGTACCAAAATATCGTAGTTGTAAGTATAAGGACAAGGTTACATATGAGGTTAGACCTGGTTGATAAGTTTGCGGGTGGTGCATAATGTTGAAGTGAATCACATTAGTTATATGTTAAAACTGTAGTAGAAGGGATAAAAAAGTCCAAGTCAAGCCAGGAAGGAGACAGTCTCCTGGGCTCATCATCATTACGATCATCATTAGAAACATCGGTGGCTTATTAACCCGCTGTAGCTAAGACTCCACTAAAACTAGCATACATGGTACTCGAACCCAGGTTTATAAAGAAGACAACTTAAAAATTGCTGTTTTCTTTAGTAGCTGGCAGTTTACTTACTAGAATCAACAACAGCAGTCGCAGCTTACCGAATCTGTCTGCTATGTTTGTTAATACCATTGTTGACTTCACGGCAGACGGAATTGAATTACTATATCCCATCCCAGTCTGTCTATTAAGTATAATTTCTTGATCCGTAGTAATAATCTTCTTCCCTGCAAGGATAATAATGACGCTTTAATACCTATAATTCACCTCTTTGGTGTAATAAGAGTAAAGGATGCGATTGCCAGGCAGTGCCACTGCTGACGATGCCACTTCTTGGTTGTCAAGAATATACTACGAATGCTAGTACAGACCTTAATTCCTCTTTCTGTGGGATTCTGAAGTCATCACTCACTTTTTATTTAACAGTGGTAACAAATTTCCTTCTTCCTAGGATTGGTTGGTGGATATTTTGTAAAGGTAATACTTTATTATGAATCGTTCAGGAAAAACCAAATTAATTGGATTCTCATCGTAATGCAAACACAGACCGATGAAATACGGCTTCTGGTCTTGAGCCCCCTGCCCGACAAAAAGTAGCAATTTGTCTGGATTTTAATGCTCAGAAAATTGATGTTATTATATTTTGATTGAGAAAAAAAATTTGGAAAAATGACCACCTTACTTGGAAAGAAAATTGCTTCCTTTTTCTCTACTGTATTCACAAAATGCATTGGATTGAAACAACAATTCTTTACGTTCGGGACTTTCTCTCGTATATATTTTAGTTTGTCGCCCTCAGCACAATAACTACTTTAACAATGCTTTTCTTGTAACTTCTGCATAAAAATTAACAGATCTATTTAAAATGAGTGATTACATAAAATATGTACCTTCTACTATTGCATAGATTGTGACATACCAAGAAAAAAAATTTAACGAATGAAACTGCAGTAAGAATGCCTTGATCGATTCTTCAAATAACGAAGAATCGATAATCTGCAATATGCAGTAAAAATATTTTTGCCAAATTGAAATCCTTCTTGTACGTTCGGGACTTTCTCTCGTATATATTTTAGTTTGTCGCCCTCAGCACAATAACTACTTTAACAATGCTTTTCTTGTAACTTCTGCATAAAAATTAACAGGTCTATTTAAAATGAGTGATTACATAAAATATGTACCTTCTACTATTGCATAGATTGTGACATACCAATAAAAAAAATTTAACGAATGGAACTGCAGTAAGAATGCCTTAATCGATTCTTCAAATAACGAAGAATCGATAATCTGCAATATGCAGTAAAAATATTTTTGCAAATTGAAATCCCTCTGGTCATGCATTTATTTGCTACTATTAATCATCTCTTTACTAGCTGTCAATTGAGTAACTAATCCAGCAAATAAAATTAATTATGCCAATGTCTCGTTGATTAAAAACTTGACAAGTAGAAAACAGCCCTCATAAAAAATAAACTCTGAATACTGTTTCTTGTCTTAGTGTATTACCGAGTTCTATCAGCCCATTACATTGGGAACCATATCAAGAAAAATACAGCCTATTAGACACTCAGACGTCAGCAATGAGATGGGATTGTGTGAAGCCCTTGCAAAAAACAAACACCGTGAAAAGAACTACTAGATAATTGAGGTCTTGAAAGGTGCAGAGACCTGTAATAATAACACAACAATAACACCTTTGCACCACATGCAACACGCATATTTATTTTATTGCTTACAAGAAGAAAGGTTAAAATGCGTGAACTAAGCTGTATGCTCTCCTTTGTTTTACCGTCTCATCCTCAACTGTATCGTACGATGGATCCGTTTTTCCTCCCATCGTACGATACAATTTCTTGAACAAAATCTACTCCGGACTTTCCTAGCCAGTAAAGTTGAAGTCGTTATTAGTTTTTTGATTGTTTCATAGCGTAAAGAAAACAAACCTAAAACGGCTACTGGAGTATTCATTAAGTGCTTTTTGGGGGAAGGAGATTATTAATGTCTTTGCACCAATTGAGCAAATTGTCAGGCCAGACTTACGCCTGACGGTGGCTGAATCTTCTCAAGACGACTAGACAGAAGATTAAATTAAATACATGTTTCTTTACCATTGTCGTTATGTGGATGTAGACACCAAACACCGTGGCTAGTTGCAACAAAATGACGCATTTTGCTCAATTATATTTCTTGTGCATGGAACTTACATGCGGTGTGGCTTATGAAAGTGTCTGTCTCCATGTGAAGTGCGCCACTTGAGACGAGACGCGTTAATAGTATTATTAGTTTGTCAGTTTTTCTTGGAATTGCACTAATTAACATAAATTTGCAAATTCCATTCAACTTTTATGACTTGACAATGAGTGCAATTCTTAATACTCCTTCTTTTGAACTCGAGAATACAATAGGTAGTGGTAACCGACTTATCGAGTGGGGCCAAACTCTTAAACTATTGCAGTTAAGTGTAGACGATAATACATTATCTTATTGTGCTCATGGTTGGGACATGATCATGAAGTGAGGAGAATGAGAAGACTTGAGACTTTATCTGCTTTTCTTTGTGGAGTGGCTCAGTTGTTGCATCCTGCAAGAAGTTCACCACGTCCAATAAACTTGGCTTAATTTGACAGTGGCAGTCAAATTATGTTAAATAAAACTAAGGCCTGGCTCCAGCCTTCATCATCATCATCTTATTATTATAATCATCATCATTTCTAAGGCTAAAAAAGAGTTGGTTACGTTTCATAATATTACAGCTCAGCTTGCTAGCGTTCAACTGGTCTCGTAATTCTGTTTCAATGCGAGTAAAAAGTCTCCCACACTCTATGGACCCCAACTAAGCAAAGTTTTAAATGCTTATGCATTTTACTCTGTTTATTTTTAAGGGCTGTAAACCCTTTATAAAAAGGATATGTCTGTCTGTCTTTCATTTCGATAACTCGAAAATGCGTGGACCGATCTTCATAAAAATTTGGCACACAAACTCTACGGACGGGGAATCTGATTGTCACAATGTCGTTAACCTTTGACCAACCAGGCACTCCCACTGGCTCCCATGGAGCGTGACGAAGGTCAAAAAGTGTCAAACACACTTTAGTTTGCTTTTCGACTTGGAATTCACTGTTGACTTTTGTTAATCCCCGATGACCCCAAGGATGGGTCATCATTTTTTTGCGTTTAGAAATTTTTTTCAAACGTCAAAAAACGGTCATGTGTAGCTCCTGTTTATACCCACTTGAACTGTTTATTTCAGCTTCCCTATGTATACTTGTTGACTTGCTTGGGTATGAAATTGCTTGACGGATTTATGAAAAGGAGCCAGACAGTTAACCAAAGGAGCTACTAAATGGTTTACTACACTGCACTTGTACTGAGCACATGTGTTAAGGAGCAACATATATACAACATTATCTTAAAAATAATATCTTAAAAAGAAAGATGAAAAAATCATTTGCGGACAACGTAAAATTAGTAGTAATGCTACTAATTCCCAGTAACATAGAATAACGCAAAAAACGGAGATTAGATTAAAAAGCTGTGTTTTTTTGTACGAGTCGCCAGACCAAGAAATAAGCTTCTTTTTTTCTTGAACTTGTCGCAGTTTATGTTCAGACAGTAGGGAAGACTTTGCACATTGTACAGTCTCTGGATGTAGCAGAATGGGTTACATAACAGAAAAAGATGAAGTGTTCCACTTAACAAGACGGCCGGCGACGATACCACTTTGATAGAAATTAACGCCAAGCTTATTATTTAATTGTAAGTACATGTCACTGCTAAAAAATAGCAATTCATGATGCAAATATGTTGATAGTGTACGGAGAAACGTATTGTAATAATTTTTGGTTTCGGTAAGCTTCAAGTAAAATTGGTGAAAGTTGGATTTATATCTGTAAATATTAAATAAATAATTTAGTGTACATTTACAGTTATTTATAAATCTTGCCAATAGTTGTTTTTGCTAGTCTGGAACATCAAGTTTTTTATAAATACGGTGCGGACATCAAGACGCCAACGACGACTCAATCATGAGCTAAAAAACCATTTCCCCGTTTCCGTACACTGCCCAACCAAAGATTTCGCTGTCTCCATCCCTTGTCTGTGTATACACACGTAAAATATAGCCGGGTCCAAGTTTCTACTGGATATGATTATCGTCACTTCTTGTCGTTGTCGTACTCAGATGTCTACACAATTTATACTAATGTTAATCTAGGTGAAGCCAGCAGCTTTGTAAATAAATATTGAACAAATCGCATTGGTGCCAGGTCCAAATTTTTTAAATATCAGTGGACACATAAAAGCATGTGAACTGGAGAATATCGCACAATCTCATTTCTACTTGCAACAGAAACAGACAATAACCTCCAGATAAATATACCTTCAAACTTCCGATTATGCAGGAAACTCTTTTTCTTACTAACTAATCTGTCTGAAGCTCAAACAACAATGAATTAGCCCTTGAAAGTAGAAGATACGAAATCCGACATGACCGTCGCCCAACATCCGATCATAGTCTCTGCATGCATTCAGAGGATTAGATACGATTAAGAATTATAAGTGTATGGCTCGGATAACTAATACACGAGACATCATATCACCACTCCATAACAGAAATCGGTATTATCATTGCAACTATCATTTTCATGGGTAAGTGAATGAGTAAACTCAGTGCATCTTTCGTTGCATGGTTTTTGTTTGGAAAATGTGTTTGTCGTGAATCTATCGATTGCGTCTTGGAGCCTTTACTGGCCGCCCGCCGAGACGGGACCCACATTCATAACCCGACTGTGTAGGATGGAGGCAGTCTTGCTTGTATGATATAAAAAATTCACCTAGAATCTCATCAATTCCTTACCCAAAGTCAGAGGAAGGCGAAGAGAAAGGAAATGGTCCAGGAAAAGAAGCCGAGCCATTCAACTTATTCCAGCCAACCTGTTAAGGGAGATCAAAATGAGGGCAGTTGAGACATTTGTCTCACTCTGCCTCCGAACTAACTTCACTCAAGAAAGTCGTGATCAATTTGTGTCGGCTCCAGTCTCGACAACCATTCACTTTGCAAATTGCTATTTATTAATCTAATCCTAAAAGACTGAGAAATTATGTTAAAACAACACTGAAAATAAATATGCTGCAAATTTAGTACTTTATAAGACTGTAAATTTTAAATGTTTTCCCGTGCATTGAGTGTGCAATTTATTAAAATTCCAGATAGTTGTATAGTAAACTGTCGACAATTTGAAATTGCTACAGACCAAATGATTTACGATAACATAGAAGATCACTGGCCATCCTGGCACCATCCTCATGTGGTTGTAATCCATGGCGGAAACGAAGAGACATAAAAACAGACGAGACTTTCATACAAGCACGAGGTCTGAGTGAGATTATAACACGAATATCACCTCTTCTGTGGAATCATTTTTGAGCTGTAAAATAAGTGTAATCATAGTTTGTGTCTGGTCAAATGATACAGGCAAGGAATGCTTATTATTCTTTGCGATAATATTATGAAAATTTCGAATAGGAATTTAACTATATATCTTTTCTTCTGCATTAACCATAGATGTGTAAATAGGACATTTAAGTATATCAAATCCTACGACACTAACTCTCATATTGACGCATATTGAAAACGCAACTTGTTAGTATTTTGGAGGACGTCGATAAAATCAATCTTTAGATGGGACAAATGAATGCTTTGCTTAATTTGTTTGTTTTGCAATAGATTTATGTTAGTTAAAAATTAACGGTTAAACATTTGGCTGCTCTGTACTAAAATCTCAATTTAAGCAATTTATGAAAACACCGACTTTCCTGACCGTCTCTTTTATAACCAAGAGGTAGGCACGATTTGCCGAATGATGGCACCCAAACCATGCCGACACTGGCTCCGGTCTCGAGTAAATCGTGATCGTCTAATTTTTTCAACTAATTTCTCCTCAATCAAAGCAAGACGGGAGCCCGAGCTGATAACCAAACATTGTCAA